>JAMLFT010000198.1:0-51160 GCA_026544285.1 Pachyrhizus erosus
TTAGATAGAAGCCAACAATAAGAGTAAAACGAAAATACCAAGAACAAGTAAAGAAAGAGAATTATTATATAACCATCGTCAAAATATAATTGAGTTCGAATATATTACATTCAATCCTTCAAGGAAGAAGTTAGCCGCTCATGAGTTCGAATATATTACATTCAATCCTTCAAGGAAGAAGTTAGCCGCTCATGGTAGCAGTCTATGCTGCAAGATAGGTTTTCTTTTCTCCAAGATATCTAATTTTCTTTCCCTTTCTCCTTTTTAAACTTTTTTTCCCGTCTGGACTTAAGTGACTTTTCGCTTGAGCTAGATATTTTCTTAATGTCTTCTTGCTCCTCAGCTTCCTAAAATTCAAATAAAAATTGGGATTAAATATCTCACTTTGTTTTCAGACTTAAAACATATATTTTAATAAAGAATAGTCTCAACTTAGAAAGTAATTGCTAATTTCCACAATAGTAAACCCCAAAAGACACAAATTTTCTCACATAAATACATTAAATAATAACATTTATCAGTGCTAAAAGAGCGTCATAAGTATATCTCAATCTTACATATATTTTCTTTAAATTAAATTTTAATTCTTAAAATAACTCATTTTTATTTTATTTCACATTTTTTTTTGTTTGATTTTCTTACCTGTTATTATACTGGTCTATTAAGTCATGACATGATAAAAAGTTTATAGAAAAATTCAACCAAAAAATTGTTCAGGAACAATAGAAAAATGTGCATCATGCATGTATTAAAAGTTAAATTTATTACTTTTTTACTAGATTTTTATGTTATTACTTAAAAGTTTTTCTAGTTAAATTTCTCTATAGACTTTGTCATATATCATGTATCAAAAAGTTAACCTTATTTTTTTTGTTTAGATTTTTTTATTATTGCTAGACAATTTGTCTGATTAAATTTTCCTACAAATAATTATATGATGTAGATGTATCAAATGGTGAATAAAGATGGTGTCACATAAATCATTTATAAAAATAGTTTATAGGTGGTTTACAATAACATTCATCAAGTTTATATAAATGCAAATGACACTCTTTTTAATATTTTTTATATGATTTGATTAAAATTTATTAAAAATCGTCTATTAAAATAAGTGATTTTCAATAAATTTTAATTAATAAAAAAATATATTAAAAATGGTGTATGGAAAATTGTCGGTAACATTTCGCATCAACTTTAAAATATGTTAAATTTTTCACAAAAATTGTGTGGAAACAATCACATCATGAATGGTATCCTATAAAGTTTGACTTTTTTTATTGGAAGAGTATAAAACAATTATAATGAGACAACAAGTACGAAAACACATCTTTGAGAGAAAGTAGTAAATGCAGCTGAAGCTACTCGTACTCAAATATAGAAATATTGATTCATCATTAAAAATATTATTCATTTTCAAGTTTTTATGTATTTTTGTTTTGTTTAATACTTGCATATTTTATGAAGTCTAAATCTCGTTAACATTTGTGATTAAACAACTTAAGTCATATTTTAATTTTATTAAATATGTTTTATTGTCATATATATTGATGGATTAAACAGTTTTTCAAAACTTAAACTAAGGTTGACGTACTGCTCCTAATTGTGACTGAGGAGGACTGGGAACCGGATGATGAATTTATGAATAGTTACAGCTCTTGATAGGAAAATAAAAATAGTGAGTCATAACAACTTATGTGTGCATAGTCGTTGATATTTTAATTAACGAAGAAATCAACAGTTATAATATTTTTTTTGTATTCCTTTCAAAGTGTACTCCTTTATCCTTACTTTATATGCACCTAATCTACAAAATTTCCGTACATTAATATCAAGAAAATATTTGTTTCATTTGCGTTTGCAACGCAACTTCCATGCGATATTGGTAGCATTAAATAAAGACTTTCTGAGAAAGAAAAAAATGGTATGTTGCTCCCTTTTTTTAAAAGATTTAAGATTCTCGAAGTAATGTCTAAACCTAATCATTCAAAAGAGAATTAAGAATTCATGAAATAAGTAAATACTATTTTTAAATTATTTCATCAATTTTATTATAAAAAATAAATTCTACAGAAAAGAAACATGAGTATGAAAGAAAAGTAAAGACTATTCAATAAATAAAATAGTAACTAAAAGATTTGTTTTATTTATAATTATTTGAGAATTATCCAATTTGAGTTATGTGGTTATAAATATGAGGAGTTTTTTTTTTCAAAAAGAAAATATGAAAGACAAATACTTAAATAAGAGTTTAATTGATTTGATGATTTTATTGATCTATTTGACATTATAATTTTCTATATACATATAATTTTTATAATTTTTTATATTTTTGAGCTATACGAAGATAAAATTTATATGTTTTTATGGAGAGTGCATTAATTATCTATATTTATTCTAATGAATTGTTTATCGAATTGTTGCATCAATGTTCAATTCTAAAAAGAGAGAAGAGATCATCGGAAAGTGAGCTTTTATGATCCAATAAAGAATCAAATCTATTTAAATATTTTTTTTATTTTGTATTTCTTTGAACGAAGCGTTTGATATAAGAAGATAATAATATACTAATAATAAAGAATTCAATTACAAAATAAATGCAGCAAAAATATATTACCTCAACTTGTAAGAATTCGTGAGAGCAACAACAAATAAATAGAAATTACATATCATCACAGTCACGTAAAAGACACCAAATAATTTTAACGTGAAAAAATCTCTATCAAAATAAAGGTAAAAAATCATAGTCTAGACCAAAAAAATAACTTCACTATTATCAATAAGGATACAAAAGAATCTCAATAAAATGAATAAAAAAGTGTTAATAGCTAGACAAGCAATAAAGACATAAAGATTACGAATAGAGAACCAAGAAGATGAAAAACCTCAAATAATAAAGTTATTGTGCAAATTGAATATCTCACAACACATATTTCATTTTCACAATCAAATCGTTCAAATGAAGAACTAAATGTTATAAACATGTTGTCTAAATTTTAGCCCGATCCAACGATAAACAAATCTTCTGTTGTTATTTTACAGTGACTATTATATCTATGAACAAAAATTACTTTCTATGTTCTTCTTTGTCTAGTGGCTGGTATTCTTTCTTGTTTTAGCTTTAACAGCCTCTTTCTCTCATTTTTTTTCTCATGTCTGTCGTCACGTTAGAAGCTTAGTGGACTTCTCAATATTATGCTTTTCTCCACATAGGAAGGGTGTCTAATACTCAACATATCTCCCCCTCACAATTATATGGAGATAACCACCAAACAAACAATCTCACAACAAGATTCAAACCTTCCTCTTGGAAATGTTTTAGTCATCATATAAGTACCATTATCATCAATATAAATTTTAACCAACTCTAGCAGCTTAGCATTCAAAACATCACATATCAATGATACCTTATATCAATATGTTTTGGACCTTGAATTGAAAGTTTGATTCTTACCAAGATGGATAGCACTTTGACTGTTAACAAATAATAGATACTTATCCTACATAAAACCAAACTCCTACAAGAAGTTCTTCACCCATGGCAACTCCTTGCTTGCTTTAGTAATGACAATAAACTATGCTTCTAGAGTAGACAATGTCACACACTTCTATAGCTTTGATTGCCAAGTCACAACTCCCCCTACGAACATAGTCAAATAACCCAAAGTGGACTTTTTGGAATCAATGTCTTTGCCAAATCTGAATCTAAGTAGCTCACCAAGTCATAAACATGATTATCATGCAAGGATTTCATCTCATCTAGTATTGCATCCAACCACTCTTGTTTTTCTTCACTTTCTAAGGCCTCTTCAAAACATTCAAGTTATCCCCCATCAATCAAGGTTATATACTCATCAAAAGAATACCTTGTAGAAGGTTGAATTTGCCTATCGAACCTCCTGAGTTGAACTTGAGATAGTTCAATTGCATCATCAAGATTCTCATCATGTAACATATCATGTTCCTTTTGGACATAATCAATAGGAACATCTAATTCATCTTCAAGTTGCTAATCATCAACATCATCATAATGTTCACCATAATGAGTACTACCCTCAACATTATCCAAATTGTGAATAGGCAACTACATAAGATCAATATTAATTAGATTTTTATCTTTCTCGAGTGTAGTTTTCTCCACCTTATCAATGTCATCAATGGTTTGGTCTTTCACAAGCTACACATCACGACTTCTAACTAACTTCTTCTCAACAAAGATCATATAACCTATAGCCAAATTTATCCTAACCATAACTAATAAAGATGCATTGTCTTATATTCGCATCCAACTTGGATCTTTCATCCTTTGGAATATGAAAAAATGTCTTGCAACCAAAGACATGCAAATCATAGCTCACATTCTTGTCAAACCAAATTTTTTCTAGCACTTCACTATTAAGGACAATTATAGGAGTGAGATTAATAACATGCACTACTATGTATAGTGTTTCACCCTAAAATTGTTTGAATAACTTGGCATTTAAGATCATACACCTCACTTTGTCTAACAATGTCAAGTTTATCCTTTTTGCTAAACCATTCAACTAAGGAGTTTTACAAGGAGTCTTCTAATATGCAATACCTTGCTGCTTGCAATAGACATCAAAGGATCCACAATACTCATCACTATAGTCAGTATGAATGCATTTTAGCTTCTTGCCTAACTATGTTTCAACCAAAACATGAAATTATTTAAACTTCTCAAACACTTGGTATTTTCTTTGTAAAGCATAGACTCATAGTTTCATGGAACAATCATCAATAATGGTAACAAAGTAAAGTGCATTACTAAAGGATGTTACCTTCAATGGACCACAAACGTCAAAATGCACAAATTTCATCAATTTTGACTTCCTTGAAGGAGGATGTTGCTTGAAGGATACTTTGGTTTGCTTACCAGTCATGCAATGAGAATATTTATTCAATTATGCACTTTTTAACCCATAAAGAACATCCTTTTTAGCTAAATAATTTATTCCCTTTTCACTTATATGACTAAGCCTTTGATGCCACAAAGATGTCTCCATTTCCATGACATTCACATTGTCTTTAGCAATAAAGCTTTTATCCAATACAATTTAGACGATTTTTCTGCTTTGGCCATAACCAAGTTACCTTTGGTGAGTTTCCACTTTCTAGAACCAAAGTGATTATAATAATCATCATCATCAAACATTTGCATAAAAATCAAATTAAAACAGATGTTAGGAGCATGTTTGACTCCTCTAAACAACAACTGCATTCTCATGTTGATTTATAAGCAAACATCACCAATGCCTATCACCTTAGATACACTATCATTACCCATCTTCAACTCTCCAAAATCATTAGAAGTGTAAGATATGAAAAACTCTTTCTTTGGTGTAACATGCAATGTAGCATCACTATCAACTATCCAAATACTCTAATCTAATACAAGATTAATTGACTAACAATCACAAAGAATAACAAGATCACCATAAGTAGTAGTACAACTCAATCATCATCATCATCATCCTCTTGTTTTTGCTTACCCTTGCCTTAATTCTCCTTTTTCCACAAAAAATATTTTGTTGTATGTGTCTTGTTTTATGACAATAATAACACTCCACATTCTTGTATCCTTGATCTAGACTTACCACCTTTTGATTTCTTTTTCTAACTTCTCTCTCTATTTTTAGTGACAAACACCTCATATTAAGATGGTGCTTCCTTCTTATATCTTTATTAAGAGCATCACTCTTTGTTGTTTGCAAAGACACAACACCATTAGGGACAAAGTTATAATAGAAACTTGAAATGTCTCCCAAGACTCAAGTAAAGTGTTCAGTAGCCATAATCCCAAAACTTCATCATCAAATTTGATACTCATTCCTAATAGTTGATCTAGAAGCCCTTGAGATTCATTTAAGTGATTTGAAATGGAAGAACTCTCCTTATACCTCAAATTCATCAAAGAGTTCAACAAATGCAATCTATTATTCCCTTATTTAGATGCATACAAGGACTCAATCTTGTCCCACAAAGTTTTAGCTTATGTCTTATTAGCAATGTGATTATAAATATTATCTTCTACAAATTATCGAATAAAATTACACACATTCAAAATTTCAGTCTTCATTAGACATAAAATTTGGCTTTTGAGTAGCAAATACAGGAAAATGCATTTTCTTCACAAATAACAAGTTTTTCTCTTTGTCCTTCCACAAGTGATAGTTAGCTTCATTCAAAGCAACCATTTTTGTATTTGTCTTCATCTTCAAGCAAGTCAAATAGCATCAAATTAACAAAGAGCTATGATACCACTACGATGAGGGGATAACATCACAATAACAATAAAAAACCCAATCATAGAGTAAATGTAGCAAAAACATATCTCCTCAACGTGCAAGAATTCGTGAGAAGCAACAAAAAATAAATAACAATAACAAATCATCACAATTACGTAAAAGACACTAAAGATTTTTAATGTGAAAAAATCTCTTTCAAAATAAAAAATCACGGATTGTCTAGACAAAAGCAATAACTCCGCTATAATCAATAAGGGTACAAAAAAAGTCTCAATGAAGTGTGCAAAAGAGTGATAATAGCCAAACAAGTAACAAGGTCATAAAGATTACCAATAGAGAACAAAGAAGATGAAAAATCTCACGTAAGAGAGCTATTGTGTAAACTAAATATCTCACAACTTATATCTCGTTTTCACGATCCAACTATTTAGAATGAAGAACCAGATGTTATGAACCTGTTGTCAAAAGTTCAATCCAATGTGACGGTAAACGAATCTGCAATTATAATTTTACGGTGACTATTATGTGAGAGCCAAAATTATTTTCCTCTCCTTTTGTCATAACTCTCTCATTTTTTCTCATTTCTCATTTCCCTCTTCACATGAAAAATTTAATGAACTTTTAAATATTAAATTTTTCTCTACATAATAAGAGAGTCCAATATCCAACACAACCTACACAAATTATTTAAAATATTTTAAAAAATAGATAATTTTATATACCTTATATAGAATCAAATTCAATTAATGAAACAATTGGTCATAAATTTAACCAATATTATAAGCTCCATATTTTGTTTTTGATATATAATAATCATAGGTTTGAATGAATGACTTGATGCATGTTACTCTAATATTCCACCACCAAACCAACCTACTTGTTATTACAGGCTCCATAAGACAAGTAGGCTCCAATATTAACAACAGATTATCTGAATCCGGAAACGTTTAGACGCATTGGATGGATTCTAGGGATACGTTTAGAGATTGAAATATTTTGCTGTTATGTTTTTAATTGCATAAATCCCAGTCTTTCAAAAGATACTGTTGTGTATTTAATCAGAGCATGAATATTCCTTTAAAATTTTATATAGAACTGCACCTCATGCAGTTCGATTACCAACCACAGGGGATCCAATTCCTACGTTTCGTTTGCATTAAATAAATTCAGCTACTAGAATCATTTAGTACTTTCCTCTTCTCGTAACAAGTGTCTTCTTAATTATTTTTTTATCCAGATTAAAAAAATTAATGAATAAATAAATAAAAGAATATAGTTTTATAAAGTTAATTAATTTTATTATTATTATGGCATTATTTAGTTAAAATGACACTTATTAAAGGTATTAATAAAAATAGATAATTAATATGTATTAAAAAAATAAAATAATGTATATTTTTAAACTTAAAATAGTTATAATAAAAGTTGTTTAACTCAATTATTTATTAATAAAATAAAATTTTGATGTGTAATATATAATTTTAAATTGTTTAAAATTGGATAGAATTACTTATATAAATAATTATTGTTTAGTATTTTTATTAAATATAAAAGAGAGATGATATTTATGAATTAATTAATTGTTAATAAAAATTTTGATTGAAGAAAAAAATAATTAAATTATTTAAAATTAAAATAACAGAAAATACATTATTTATAAAAAAACATCGGACATGCTCTTAATTTTTTTTTATACCACACTTATTATGTGACGGAAAAAAGTTATAAGAAGATTTAGAATGCCCCTTATAAATTCTACCGACCATCATTTATTGTTGTTTTTATTTTTCTCTTTCAATGAATCTTCCACGTAACCAAGGATTTCATATTCATTTGCTAGCTCTGTAAGTTGACTAGGTCTGTTAGTCCAGATTTCACATGTACCATCTTATCCTTTTCAACTGTGTCCACTGTGCAAATTTAACTCGCCTAAATAAAAAAAAAAAACATATATAATAATTTCTTCTATTTTACAATAATTTATAAAGGAATGTATGAACAGTGCATGTGAAAGATATATCTAGAAAATATTGCTACTGTATTTTTTTTATTCCTTAAATAATATATTTTAGTCCTCCTAAATGTTTCTTTCTGTCTGTATTTTTATTATTAATTATATTTTTACTTACTCACCTTATTGTTTCAATTCGTATAAAATTATAAACTTTTGTTATATATTTCTTTTGTAATGATTTTTTTTAATTTTAATACTTGTTATTTAGAAGAAATATCAAATTTTGTATCAATTTTTGTTAATCATGTCAACATTCATCAGTGACCCTCTTGACACCGTAAACTAAAATAAAACAAAATAATAATAAATAAATAAATTTTAATAAATCAAACAAAAGCAATAATATATTACAAGAACAAAATATTATTTACACTTTATTTATTTATTTATTTATTTTACACGACTCAATAGCACGTTAAATTATGTCTGGTTGGTGGTAAAGAGGCGGTTTCCTTTCTCTTTCCTTATTTGGTTTCGTATTAATGGGGGAAAGAAAGGAAGCCGCATAAAAAGACATTATTTTTAAATTGGAAAGAAAGTGAGAAAAATAAACTTTTTTTATATAAAAAGATAAAATTAATCTTATCTTTTGACAATTTTTTGTTAAAAATGTTTTTTTTATTTTATATATATTTTTTACTTTCTATAAAATCAAATAAAAAGAAATTATTTTTCTTTCATCTCCTTTCCTATCAAATAACTTAATATTATATTATTTTTTATTTCTTTTCTTTTCTTTTCTTCTACTTACTCTTCTAAACTATAAATATAATGAGTAATATATTTTTTAGCAATATAATGTAAAAACTGAGAGATAAACAAAAATGATACTCTTTATTTAGATTGAAATAATATTGTCATATCATTATTCTTTGTTTAAGTAATATCATTTGATATTTACCTCTTTGGGCTTTAGAGTGGTTGTCCAGCTGTCGAACATACCTCAATACACAGTTGAATTGCCTTGACATTATGCTTGTACATATACATACAAGTCCTCAAAATTACACAGGCAATCAATTCAACTAGAGTGCCGGAGTGACTCCATTTTACTGTATAGTACATACCAAAAATTTATAATCTTGGAACATACCATGGCTCTGGAATTTGTTGCTGGACCTTTAATGGGAGCTATGTTCAACGTGTTGCTTGAAAGGATAGCTTCCACTGAGGTTGTCAACTTCTTCAAGAAGAACAACTGTGACAAGTTGCTCAAAAGGTTGAAGATCATCTTGTTGTCTGTCAATGCTGTGCTCAATGATGCTGAGGAAAAGCAAATGAAAAATGAAGCAGTGAAGGAGTGGCTTGAAGAACTTAAAGATGTGGCCTTTGCTGCTGAGGACCTATTTGATGAGATCTACACTGTTTCAAAAATCAAGGCAAAAGAGGTAAACACAATCCACTCCACTCTTGTGAGTTTTTATGATAAAGGGGTTGAAAAGAAAATTGAAGATGTTCATGAGAGATTAGAGTTTATTATAGGACAGAAAGAAGTGCTTGATCTCAAGGTGGGTAAGGAAGTCAAAATGGCACACAAAACCCCAACCTCGTCTGTGATGGAAGCATGTGATGTGTACGGAAGGGACAGTGATAGAGAAGCCTTAGTTGACTTGGTGTTGTCTCATGATAAGGAAATATGTGTCATTCCCATTGTTGGAATGGGTGGAATTGGAAAAACCACCTTAGCTCAATTGATATACAATGATCAAAGAGTACAGAAGGAGTTTGATCTCAAGGCCTGGATTTATGTTTCTGAAGAGTTTGATATTTGTAAGATTACAAAAACACTTTTGGAGGCTGTCAAATCTTGTAGTTGTGATATTGAAGACCTCAATTTTCTTCAGAGGGATCTCAAAATGTACATAATGAAGAAAAAGTTTTTGTTTGTGTTGGATGACGTGTGGAATGAAAATTATGATAATTGGGACAAATTCAGGAGTCCATTTAAGCATGCAGGGGCACATGGAAGTAAGATCATTGTAACTACTCGAAGCGGGTACGTTGCATCCATCATGCAGACTATTTCACCTTATAATCTCAGTGAGTTGTCCAATGAAGATTCCTGGAATTTATTTTCAGAACATGCATTTGACTATGGCGATTCAAGTTTGCATCAAAGTCTAGACAAAGTGGGGAGAGAAATAGTTAGAAAGTGCAAAGGGTTGCCTTTGGCTGTGAAGACGCTTGCAGGACTTTTGAGGTCTAAAAGTGATAGGCAAGAATGGTGTAAAGTATTGAACAGTGAGATATGGGATCTGCAAGATTCTAAGAGTAACATTCTTCCAGCTTTGAGATTGAGTTACCATTATCTCCCTTCTCATTTGAAGAGATGTTTTGCTTATTGTGCAATTTTCCCAAAAGATTATGAATTTGAAAAGGAGAATCTTATTTTGTTGTGGATGGCAGAGGGTTTTCTCCAACAGTCAAAAAGACATAGAAGAATTGAAGAAGTTGGAAATGAGTATTTTTGTGAACTAGTATCTAGATCATTTTTCCAGCAATCAAGGCGTCGCAAGTCGTGTTTTGTAATGCATCACCTTGTAAATGACTTGGCTCAATTTGTATCTGGAACATTTTCTGTCAGAATGGAAGGTAACAATTCTAATGAAATCAAAGAAAGAACTCGCCATTTGTCCCACATTATTGCAGATAGTTCCTCGTATGTAAACCTGAAAGATGTTAGCAAAGCAAATTGCCTACGCACTTTTCTGCAAGTAAGACCAATAGGTACATCCATTGACTTGTTCAACAGCATGCCAAATGATCTGTTAACAAAGTTAAGGTGCTTAAGGGTGTTATCTTTGGTTGGTTCACATATCTATTGTTTAACCGATTCGATAGGTGAACTAAAACACCTGCGCTATCTAGAAGTGGCTGACACTGAGATTATGAGGTTACCTGAATCCATCTGCAGCCTGTACAATTTACAAACACTCAAGTTAGTTGGATGCCACAATCTTATTGAACTGCCAACAGGTATCCATAAGCTTGTTAACTTGCGCTACTTGGACATTAGAGAAACTTGTTTAAGGTGGATGCCATTGCAAATGAATGAATTGGTAAGCCTCCAAAATTTGAGTGACTTTTATGTGGGAAAGGAGTATGGATCTTCCATCGGTGAATTGGGCAAGCTATCAAGTTTACATGGGGAATTGTTCATTCATTACATTGAACATATTGTTAATCATAAGGATTGTGAAAAGGCAAAGTTGAAGGAGAAGCATGGTCTTGAAAAGTTGTCTTTGGATTGGTGTGGGAGTGGTGAAACTGATAACTCTCATAAAGAAAAAAACATATTGAACAGCCTGCAACCACATGCAAATTTGAAGAAGCTTGATATCTATAACTATCCAGGCACAGAATTTCCAGATTGGTTGGGTGATCTGTCCTTTTACAACTTGGTGTCTTTACAGCTTAAGGGCTGTAAATATTGCTACAAATTGCCTCCACTTGGACAACTTCCAATGTTGAAAGAGCTTCAGATTAGTAAATTTGAGGGACTAGTGAGTGTTGGAATTGAGTTTCTTGGAAATAGAACCTCTTCTGTCACTGATTGCTTTCCTTCGCTAGAAATTCTAAGAATTGGGTATATGTCAGCATGGGAGAAATGGTATCCTAATGCTGAAAATGCAGGCAGCAAATGTTTCTGTCATCTTAGAGAGTTTCATATTGAAAACTGTCCCAAACTGAGAGGGGAATTACCAGATAACCTTCCATCATTGACATTACTTGTAATCAGAGATTGTAAACGTTTGCTTTGTTCATTTCCTAAAGCTCCGGCTCTGCGTGTGTTGAACATTCAGAATTGTGAGCTTCTAGAATTCCCAGTACTTGCACCTTGGTGCCACCAATCACTAACATCATTGTTCTTGCATGGTAGCTGTGACTCACTCATGTTCTTGCCTTTAAATCTCTTCCCCAACCTCAAGTCTCTGGATATCTGGGGATGTAAAAATCTTGAAGCACTTACTGTTTCTGCATCAGATGCCATACCTCCAAATTTCAAGTCCCTCCATTCCTTGTGCATAAGGCATTGTCCAAATTTCACATCATTTCCCCAGGGTGGATTTGCAGCACCAAAGCTCACTTTGTTAACCATCCACTACTGTGGGAAGTTGAATTCTCTACCTGAACAAATGCATGATCTTATGCCATGCTTGAAAGAAGTTCAACTGAGGGGTTGTCCCAAAATTAAGTCATCAACCATGACGCCACTCAGGATCCGGATTTGCAGCAAAGTCATGGAAGGGAAACAAAACCTCTCTGATCCTCTCTTTGCAATGTTGGAGGGTTTGATAACTGTTCAAAGCCCCTCATCAAGATAGACACGCCACCCGACTCTCAATGCATTCAGTGGTAAGCAATCACAAGCCACTTGATGAAACAAATTTGTAGGGAAGTGTGGCTTAAGGGTAGTCATGCATCATCATCAGTTAGATTATTAATAATGGATTTTATCAGTCATGGCTTATATCTATTAGAGATATAATAAAAAAACCATTCACTTATCTTCCCTTAGTAAGTTTAACTTTTGGAATAGATGGTTCATGATAGTAACATTTGGGACAACATAGGGGTTAGAGGCATATGTAGACCTATGTTGTATTGATAGGGTACATCTGCAATCCTTGACTTCGAAAAAAACACAAGTATATATTTAATATTTTTTTTGTAAATGCACACCGTAACTTTGAAAAAAATACAAGTACATATCAAGTATTATTATCTTTTAGCCTCCTTTATCTTTATAATTTAAACTCAATATCTTTAATTTTTCAGTCATTGTCAATTTTTTTATTATTGACTAGTTGTTCCCTTTTTCAGTTCACTAAGAACTTTTATGCTTAATTCAAACATATATTTTACTTTCATATCTATAATAGTCATGGTTTTAAAGTGTGGACTGCAACCAAAATTGCAGCTACAATGGATATTTTTCAACTTACTGCAACGCTTCACAATCACAATTGCAGCCATGTTAGCCACATTTTTCCTCAATTCCTCATAATATGAAGAATCATAACAAAATCACAACTGCAATGGCAACCACTACCACAATTTAAAACCCTGAAGATAATAATAATTATATTTATAGAAGTAAATCCTCCAGCTGCAGAGTCAAAATCACAACTGCAATGGTAACCACTACCACAATTTAAAACCCTGAAGATAATAATAATTATATTTATAGAAGTAAATCCTCCAGCTGCAGAGTTAGGGGAGTTGAAGCAGGTCTTTAAAAGGTCTAAAACTGTAAAATGATAATGTCCTAGCAAATGTCATTACTTATTATGGTCATACATCAATAATAGAAGCAATCTCCCAAATACAATGTAATTTTCCGTTGTTTTCGTATTGATCAATAATTCCAATCTATAATAGAACAAAAATGCCGGCCCCTGTTAGGCATATAAATGAGTTTTATGTTAGCTGTCAAGGGTCTAACACAACCCTCCTCCTATACCCAAGCTTGGAGTCAGCTGTAAAACCACGGTGTGTGGTCCATGTAGCTTACTTCACCAGTGGGATAAGGTTTTTGTCGCTGTTGTAAAATGGAAGCCTCCATCAATGAGATACTGAGTCAACCAGATGAGTAATTTATGAAATGATATGGTTCAGCGGATTAGTAATACTAGGAAATGCAGACTTGTCAAAGGAAACATGAGGACATAAAATAATTATTTATGTTTATCTGTTTCTTGGAATCTACATGGAGTTGGCTGACTCTAAGTTGAGTAGAAATAAAATTGTATGCAGCCCTAGATAGATTCTTTTGTTTCATAAAGCGCCTCTTATTATCCAAAGTGAAACAGCACAATTTTGATATCCTGTCAATACTCAACTGCTTCTACATAATCTTTATTTTGTCAATTAGATGGCTTTAAGTTTCTACTATTTCTGTGAAGTCATGTTCTTCTCCACCAGCTTACATTTCCCTCATTTTATAGGACATTACGGCTCGGTGATAAAGCTCATCTTTATGAGAAGCAAGAAGTGCCTGTTCTGGTTGTCACACTCTCACACTCTTGTCATTTGGGATTTGTCTCCTTCTAATAATTCAAGTTCGAATGAATCAATCTCAGGTTTGGAAAGAATGAGAATTGATGAATTGAAAAAATTACTGTGGCAATGGCAATGTCCATTTCTTTCCCTTCAGTAATCAAACAGTCATTGGAAGAAGTTGTTAAGAGTGATCTATCTCATAATAAACAATGTATTTCTGAAGATTTGGTGTTTAACTGAGCCAAATTACATCATATGATTCATATAGTCGGTCTTAGATTTATTTAGTGGGATAAGGCTTTGTTGTAGTAGTATTAATTATCACTGTGTTTAGCTGCCAAAATAAATTGGCAGTGTTCAGTAACCAATTATGCAGAATGCTGAATGGTGGAGAAATTCTTGATTTTTGAGGATATTTTTATTATAGCTAGAAGTTCTTAAGGAGCATTGACCATCGTACTACATATTGCCACTTTAAGGGTGAATCTGCATACCCTTAATAAAACTATGCTTTTCAATTAGAACTGAGAAAGGAGGCTCGTCCACTTGTAAATGAAAATTCCAATTTTTTACAATTTGGACAATTTATTTAGTCATAATCAATTATCCATCAAGAAGTAAATTAAACAAAATGTGTCGGACCCCATCTCAACACCAATAAAGAAGAAATAACGACCAAAACAAAGTATACTAGAAATAGCACACACACTATCTAACTAGCCATTCCGATAGATCCTAAGCTGAGGAATCAAACGCCTCAAAGGGATCTTCCTTGACAGAATCAGACACCTCTGGAAGATCTTCTTCCTTGATGAAAAATAAAGGACATGGTCGAAGTCTTTCTAGGACCCTATAACGACTCTGTAAAAGAAGCACCAATGACTAAGGGTATAGAATGGTTCTCGTTGATCAGAAGCCAGAATAGAATAATCACATTGATGATCATCAAGAAGACAAATACCCTAGCTAGATCATAAGTAATAAGTATATATCTAACATAACTCACTCTCTACGAGTCCCAGTCAGCACGTCACACCCTAACCTAATAGACAATGGGCTCTTAGAAACTCAAAACAAGGGGTTCTGATGTGATTGTTAAATTAATGAGCTGTAAAACTTTTTATAATTATGTTTTGATTATCTTAACTTATTTGAGCATGCTTACTTGTGTTAGCAAGTAATGTTCTGATTAGTGGGATTGAGTTTGTTTTTATTTTGGACAAAAATGCACTCTTAATGACAGTAGATGCGTGCCTTTTACTGATATCATGCATAGGTATCATGATGGACTGTTATTTCTCACGTATTTGCACTTAAATATGAATCAATGCTTTGCTCTCCCACCTTCTCTGTTTACGGTTTTTATGTTTTATGGCCTTGTTACCATTGCATGTTTTAACTGTGATGACACCTCGACATCTGCTTTCATGAACGCAATTTCATAATCATCACAATCATACAAACAATCAAGGTGCAAAGGTAAGCTTACTAAAATAATATACAATCATTCATACAAATCCATTAATTTTAATAATAAATCAATTCGTCCCTTTTAACGATTATTAAGTACACTTAAGACCTCCCAGTAGTCCAATAAGTAAACGATGTATATGCAAGCCCTTGATTTACTGTAAAGGTCTTTTCAAATGTGTGGACTTAATTGAATACAACACAGCACTTGCAAAGGTCTTTTCAAACAACCCATATAGTAAAAAACAAAATCATGAGGTACATCAAGCGACAGAGTTTCTACCAAGTTTTCATGACAAATATTGTGCCAAACAATCCCTACAAATGTCATGATAGAGTTTCTACCAATCAACTTCAACCAGATCATAGATCCTTCCGATAACCTCTACAATTGTCAAAATGAATAATGTACATTTTTAAAATTTTATGAAAGGTAATAATATTCTACTTTCAATTTTAAATGTTATAATTTAAAACTTTTAGGTTACACAACCCCAAAAAAATATAAATTTAAATGTTAAAAAATAATTAATAAAAAAATTACCCAAAATTCCCCAATCTAACTAAGTTTTGTTAATTTTTGAAAATATATAATATAATAAATTAAAATAAATTTTATAAAATATGTTGATATTTTACTAAAAATTGATTTAGTGTATTAATGTCATTGTTTCAACTTGCAATCTTAAAAAAATATATGTTAAATCTATAAATCGATAAATGTTGTGACACCTAAATTATTTAGTACTCATACAACAAAAACATTATTAACACTTTCATTTCGGAATATAGTGTGTCAAACGGCTAAAAAACAGTTGTACAATAAAAACGTTCGACATAGTTTTTTATCACTAAAATTCTTATTATTTTAAATACTATAAGCATTGGTGCTTGAACGAGCTGCTGGTGCTTGTTTAGCTTGTGTCCAATGACAAGTTAACTAGAACTTAATGAGCATTTTAACAAATACAATCGGACGATGAAGTTGCTCTAAATACTAAATTTAGAGTAACGACTCAATAGAGTTAAATCCTTTATTGAAGGAATTCACAAGTGTCCTTTAAAATGTTTATTAGAAAAACATGAATGAAAATGTTACTTGGAGAACATATTAATAATTTCGTTCCTTTTAAGTTTTAACATATAACCAGTAGTTTGATTGACGAGTGAGATGCAAAGTACAAGACTATCAAGTCTTTTCTGTTAGCCCATCTTCGGGTGCAAATTTTAATGTGTCAAATAATTAAAAACTTCCTTACAAGTCAGTGTTATGTGCTAATAAACTAATAATTAGTTGACGAAAGAATTAATTAATTGATGATCTAATAGTTTGAAATTCAATTTGAAAAAACTTTTATAATATGAAACTTTTTTTATTTCTTATTTGAATCCAAAAAATTTAAAAATATTAAGAAAAGATTAATTGAAAAAATATTATTGATCTTTAAAAAATTAAGATTTAGTGAACAATTTAATAATGGGTTGCATTTGTTTTTGAAATCAAAATTATTGAGATAAGTGTCAAAAGAAGACATTTTATTGATATAATCTATAACAGTCATTACAATCCAAAAAATGTTTTTCAAAGTTTAAGTTATTTAAATTTTATATTAGATCAACTTTACAGAATAAATTAAATGAATTAACCAAATGACTTAACCATCTTGTCTATTGTGTGAAATGTTAGAATTATTTTGTTATAAATATTGATAAATAATTGTCTTTTTAAAAAAGTTAATAAACTAATATATGAGAAAAAAGATTATGTATTAATAATATAAAATAATTTTACATTATCATTTAATTATGAATCATCATATATGATAAATTTATTGATTTTTATAATAATAATTATGATTAACGATTTGGATAACAGTGATTTTACACTGTCACCATTAAATTATTAATATATAAGGATTGATAATTAATATTTCATTAAATTACTCTAAAAATTTTGGCTTGGGCTCAAAAATCTTACACAACCCTGATGATTGGTGAATATCAAATAAGATAGATGTTGCAACTTGGAACGATTGTAAATTTGCTTTTTGCTGAACAAATTAACCCTTAAATGAGTCAATTGTAATCATAGACAATTAGTTTGGTTGACATATCTGCCACTCCATTCCCTTCTTTGTCAAAGTGTAAATGATAAACAAAAAAGATCATGGCTAAAATTGGTAAAAACGTTGATTCTAAAACATACAACAAAGTTAATCTAAAGGGAACAAGTGGAGCCCTGGATAATAAATCGATATTTCTAAGGCAATCAAGTGAAATAATGAAACATTACTTGTTAAACACATTGCTAGGATAGAAATTCACAAATACGAACCGGCCTTTTGACCGCATTAGTAAAGCCCTGCAAAGAAATAAATAAGTCACAATGAGCATTCTTTTCTCGTGTAATTATAAAATGAAGGTATTTTTTGGTAAAATGCATGAATAGATACATAAATAACTGTTTCAGGTAACCAATTACTAGACACGTACTATTTTTAGGCAAGCTTCTCGTAGCACCAATTGTTACATGCGAAGCAATAAGTAGCAGAAGTAAAATTTATATCAGTTACAAACAAGTTCAACATTGTGCTCTATACCAAAGTTTTAAAATTTGTTGGATCGGACTGTTCAAACCAACCAGACCCCACTCTGATCCAGGATAAACCTTAAAACCTTATTACAGAACCAATTGTTTCCTATCACATATATTCCTAATAATTAAATACCTCCTATCCATTGATGGAATTAACTTGGATCTTAGTTCCCATGAGAGCATATGTTTCCAGATTGCGATGAACAGCGAGAAAATCATGCAAGAATAAGTACAATTTACTTACACCATCAGTACCAAAGACGTTAATTAACGTATCAATGAATCAGCTATTGCTATCATCTTAAATCATTGCTCCATTATGCTTAAAAGTAGTGAAACTACATGCAATTATTTTGCAAAAATGGTTCTCTTAACATATCTAACGCCCTTATTTAGTGCCTTTGAGTCCACAGCAACCCATCCTTATTAATTAAATGCAATTATATTTTATTTTGTTTTCAAGTGCCATATAAAATAAAGAAACCTCCATTTTCATTCATTACTAAAAAGAAATGCAGCGTACCTCGTTAAATTTAAAAAGTAAAGGGTAACGATCTTTCTCCAAGGTAGCTTCTTCCCGTAGAGATATGTCATCACTTTGTAAACCCTTAACATTTACTTTTTTAAACCTGTCCTCCAAGCAAAGAAAGATCAGCTGGAGTCAATAATGAATACATAATAATAATCATTCAGTAAGGCATGCAAGCCATCCATCAACCCAATAGAACAATAAAAGCATCCACGTGGGGACCATTACATAAATCAATGGACATCATTAATCCTATTATACACAAGTCAACAAAAAACATATTTTAATTAACAGTAATCAGTTAAAGAGGAGATTTTCTTTGCCAGATTGTATCAAGTCTAAAATAAAGATCAAAGAAAAAAAGCAATACTTTAAATAATTTTGATCCAGATTTGATGTAGCTGCCCAACAAAATCAACATTTTTACCATGATAGAAACCTAGTGATACAATTATGACAATCAGGAATATATAATGCATTCTCATACTAAATCTGACAAGATGTAGGTAAAATGTTGAGTAACTGGTATGGCATGATTTCATTAGTATACACATTCTTAATAGGAGGTCTAGGACATTATTTCATTATGTACCACAGAATTGAATCAAGATATGCTGGGAATACAGTTTAGATACAGAAATCAATATATTGAGGAACAATATATTGAGGAAGGCCTGTGTTAATTTTCATTTTAAGACAAAATATGTTTCCAATTTCATGGCACTTAATTTTTTAAATTATAAGTATAATTACAATACATGGATTTTAGCAAACATGATTCTCATATTATCAATATTCGCTTTTAGAAGTAATAATTGACACAAAAAAGTAGTTTTGCTTTGTGATGGTAGCAATTAACACAAGACAGAAATCACTGAGGAAGAATCACCTGTCAAAGAAACTTGAGGAACTTCTGGATGGTTTTATCATATTTCCCTTGTTTAGTAGTTTCCCACTGTCTGTTGCACTTGAACTTTTATCGGAATTCAAATTTGGTGAAACTGTTGTGGGATTTGCATTTAATTTCCTAGCTAAAACATTAGCCTGATTTTTGTTAGTTTTCATATCAACTGCAGTTGCATGATTGGTATTGACTAATGGGATGCTGTTAGCTCCAGTCTCAATAACTTCATGCCCTCCACTTGCTAAAGCACCAGTTTTGTCAATACTAACTTGTAAAATCTTATGCTTTTCAACCTGTAACATGTGAAATAGTGGAACAGAAATACAATTTGAAGGAAAAAGCTATTTGAGAATTAAGCCATTAATGATAACGTCGCATCTAGCTAATAAAAAATAATCTAGGGTTTTACCGAGGTCTATAAGCAACCTCAGGAATGGAATTATAATAAAATTAAAAGATTACAGCTATAATATTTAAAAAAAATAAAAGAAAGAAAGCTAAATGATAGACATAAACAAGTCTTATAAAGCCAGATAGTTATATTTGACACTCAAGTTTCATTTTCATTCTTCCAAACTTGAACCTATAGGCAAAACTAATTGTTAACCTTCAGGAACAAAGCAATTATATTAAGTCAGCAATAAGAATGCTAGCGATGAGTATAATCAATGGTCAACAAACATTTTTTTATTTTTAAATAAGAAGTTTTGTTACAAGTAAAGAGGGAGACAAAGGACAAGGTCTTCATCTCCTCCTTAACCAGAGAAGCAAGAGAAAAATACGTAACTAAAGTAAAACATCAAAGTTAATTAAGTCTAACCTCTTGTACCAAAACCTGCTTCATAGCTACAGAAAGCACATAATGATTTGAAGTATAATCCTGCACAAACGTAGACAATAAAATAGATATTAAAATCTGGCCTAGATTCATATACTTCCATATTAGAGTATGCATTACTTGCTCTCTGTATTTTTCTGTTAGTTAGAAGTTCTGTAGTTAGTTACAAGTCTGTTAGGATATACTGTAGTTAGTCTCGTTAACAGTAGTTATTTAACCGTAGTTAGGTGCTCATGTATAATGCTATAAATAGCTATTGCACACCTTACCTTAGAAAGGTGGCTTTTGTAATCTTTTCCATTCATGCAAATATCCAAATTTAATATGGTATACATAGCAAGGTTTGACCCACATCCGTAACTAACCCTAGATTTAGGGCTTCTTCTGATTCTGATCCTCCTCCACCTCCTCCTCCATCAATGGCATTTATCACCTTTTCTCACTCAATCTCGCAGAAATGAGATTTGAAGAGCTATCTCCTATGGTGCCAACAAGTAGAACCAATAATCAAAGGTCATCAATTTCTCATCAATCTGCAAATTCCCTAGAAATTTTTTGTTGTTGAAGATCACCATGCAAGTCAGGTCACTTCTAACTTCTAAGTATCTTCATGAAAGCAACAAGATCAGCTACTACTGTCATGGCTTCAGTCCTCAATCTCACAAAAAATGCTCACTCACATAATCAGTTTCAAATTGTTGTGACAACATTGGACAAGATTCACGCATATTTTATTTCGTATACAAATGCAAAAGTTCAACTTTGCACCGAGCTTCATAGTACCACTCTTGAGAATCAAACTGTGTCTAAGTTTTTATTTTACATTCAATCACTGGTAGATGCACTAAGTGTGACTGGTGTCTCTATCTCCTCCAAGAAGCATCTTGATATAAATCTCTAAGGATTATTAGAAGAATATGAATCCAGTCTCACTCATTAGTAGCAAGTTTGATCCACTTTTAATTGATGAAGTGGAGACTCTTCTTCACGCACATGAAGCACGACCTGAAAAATTCAAGAAAACCAACAATCAACCTCACTGAAGCAATTGCTTCACCATCTTTGCAGGTTCCATTGCACAACAGGCCTCAGGATAACCTAACCGATCACAATGTCAATTCACGTCCAAGTGCTAATTTGTCAGGTGATCCTAATGGTGGAAATCACTACTTTGGAGGTTGCACCAACAGAGGTGAACTTGGCAGTCGTTATGGCAGTCGCAGTGCTGGCTATGGACATTACTCAACTATTCAAAGTTAGGTTTATCATCACTATAGTCATGCAGCCTCCTTCTGTTACCATCAGTTGGATGAGAATTATGTGCCTACTACTCCTTTGGATTTTTCTACATCTAACAATTCCAACTCTCAACCATGGATCTCATCTCCTTGGGCTACTTTGCAATCATCTTTTGGAAGATGTACCTAAATAATCCATACTCTATCCCAAGGTTTTATCCCTTCATGCCTCCACCCGATATGTCTCCTACCTCTACACCCAACCCTTCTACTTGACCGACCACATCTGAACCAGTTCAACCCACCACTTTACCATCCTCCTTAACACACAGCCATACCTTCCCATACACAAATGATACCTCTTCAGCCACTACAACTCCGCCTACCCAACCTACAAACATCCATCCAATGCAAACTTGCTCTAAGTCTGTCGTTGTATTACCTCACCTCAACCCTGCTTTACTTAATACTCATGGAACCTAAGTCCACAAGCAAGCTCTATCTCATCCCACTTGGATTGAACCTATGAAATCCAAAATAAATGCATTTATCTCCAATTGCACTTGGTTCTTAGTCCCTCTTCCTCCTAACCGAAAACCCCATAGGCTACAAATGGGTTTTTCACGTAAAGGAGAACCCTGGTGATTCTATTAAATAGGTACAAAGCCAAGCTGGTTGCTAATGGCTTTCACCAGCAAATGGGTTTTTCAAGTAAAGGAGAACCCCAACCCTTGTCACATGACATTGGCCACTAAAACAAATAGATGTCAACAATGCCTTCCTTAATGGTGTTCTTGAGGAAGTATATATGTCCCAACCTCCTGGATTTGAAGCAGCTGATAAATCTTTGGTTTGTCGTCTTCACAAAGCAATTTATGGCCTCAAATAGGCTCCAATGGCTTCGTTTGACAAACTAAAAATGTCCCTCTTGCAGCTCAAGTTCACAGGCAGCAAGTGTGATCCTTTGTTGTTCATTCACTCTGTTGGATCCACCATCATATATGTTCTAGTCTATGTAGATCACATCATCATCACCGGGAATGATTCATCTCGCATCAAGTCTCTCAATACTCATTTGAACTTTACTTAAAAGATCTAGTTGATGTTAAACAGCAACCTGATGATGGGTCAGTTACACCCAAAGCAAATACATTCATGACCTATTGGTCAAAACCAAAAGGGATGAAGCTAAGTCTATAGCCTCTCCTATAATGCTGTTCATGAGCTCTTGGTCAAACTCACCAAGAGGGTTCTGATCACTTCCTAGATCCAACCCCATACTAATTTGTTGTCGGTGCCCTATAATATGCTACCGTAACTAGACTTGAAATTAACTTCTTAGTAAAAAAAAAGTGTGCAAATTCATGTCCCAGCCACTTGAAAAGCACTGGTTTGCTAGTCTGCTATCAAATGAATCTTGTGGCACCTCAAAGGCACCATACACTGGGCTTTACACTTTCAACATACACCTAATTTTCCATTCACCTTTCAAGCCTATTGTGATGTTGATTGGGCCTTTGATCCAGATGACTGTAGGTCCGCATCTAGGGCCTCCATTTCTCTTGGCCCAAATCTGATATCTTGGCAGTCAAAGAAGCAGTATGTTGTAATTCATTCAAGCACAGAAGCCGAATATCACAATGCTGCTCACACAACAGCTGAAATTATTTGTGTCCAAACTTTACTCTGAGCTTAGCATTGCTCACTCCACTCCTACCACTCCACTCCCCGTGCCCACACAAAACACATGGAACTCAACCTCTTTTTTGTAAGAGAAAAGGTTGCTGCCAAGCAGATTCAAGCAGTTCGTGTATACACTTCTAATCAAATTGTTGACATCACCAAAGCTTTGTCTCCCTCACATTTTGCTGCTCTTAGGTCCAAGCTCAGAGTGGTCGATTCACATGCGCTTCACCCCTCTTAAGCTTGCAAGGGGTTTCAAGGTATACATTACTTATTCACTGTGTTTTTCTGTTAGAATTTTTGTAACTAGCTCTCCAAGAAGTATTCATGGGTGGGTTGGGTTAAATTTGGCTAAACCCGTGAATTTTTTTGTGAAACCCAATCGAAACTAACCCACTCATGAACAAATTGGTTTGAGTTGGGTCAATCAAGTTTGAACATTTCAATTTATTTTTAATTTTTCTAAACTGAAGTTGAAACAACAACAAAAAAGATAGAATACGAAAATCACCTTGAAGTTAATTACTTTGACGCTAATGTGATATTCTCATTATTTACAAAATCATAATGAAAAACTAGAATGAACAATTAGGAATTTAGGATAGTTGATAGATTGAATTCCATATCTTACATTTCAAGTCATCACGACTTGTTGAAAATAGAAAATGCGGTTGACGATAGTTAGAAAGTAACTAAGGCACGTGCTAGTACTACATGCACCATACTTAGATACAAATAAATACAATTTTCTCAAATGTGTAGTACAATTGAAATAACACTAAATTATATTTACTAATTTTTTTTTCATTTATATATATATAGCCACATATATATATATATGGCTTAATTATGTTTTTGTCCTTGAAATTTAGGGTGAATTTGATTTTGGTCCCCCAAATTTAAAAAAATTGTTTTAGTCCCTTAAATTTGAAAATTACACTATTAGTCCCTAAACATTAAATTTGAAGGACTAAAATGATTTTTTTAAAGTTGTTTTTAGTCTCTGAACAGTAAATTTGAGAAACTAAAACCATGTTTTTTCAAATTTAAGAGACTAAAATGATTTTTTTAAAATGTGAGGGACCAAAATCAAATTTACTTCAAATTTCAAGACTAAAAACATAATTAAGCCTATATATAAATAATAATAATATATACTGATATATATACACACACACATAATGGGTCAATGAGACAGGTTCACTAGTTCAAAAATCAAAACCCGTTACCTAATTCATACATGAACAAGTTTGAATGGGCTTGATCAAATTCAACCCAAACACTCAAAATACCCAACCCAAACTAATTGGATCGATTTGGAAATTTGGGTTGGTAGGTGACTTGTACTTGTGAATCTGCCCAACTCTCTATTAGTTAGAATCTGTTAGGATATACTATAGTTACTTAATTGTTGTCAGGTGCTCAAGTATAATGCTATGAATAGTTACTGCAAACCTTAGAAAAGGTGGCTTTTGTAATTGTTAAAAATATGATTTATTTTGTTAAAGATATGTTTTATCTTCTGTAAATAGGGAAACCAGCATAGCCACAAATTAGGGATCTTATCTTTATTAGTTTTTATTTCTATTTCCTAAGTATCTGTAAAATAAATGTTGAAGATCTTACATCGACTAGTGATATGGTAAAAAAATAGAACTTCACATCTCAAGATGTCTAGTCCTCAACATGATGGGGGAATATTGAAGATCTCACGTCAACTAATGATATGATCAAAATAATTTATATAAGTGAGGGGTAATCCTCATCTTATGAGCTGCTTTTAGGGTTGAGTTAGATCCATAACCTACATTCTAAGAGTAATCTTTCTCATTCAATGCAATGTTAAGTTCTCTCAAATATCCAAATCTAATATTTCATGATAGAAGTATGACCAATGATCCAAAGTCCAAACCTTGAAGTTTATAAAGTCACTGATAGGAGGAACAAGAGACAGTGCCAAGCCATCTGCTACTTCACTCTTCAGGGTTTGAGGCAGCAATTCCGATTTCACAGTCTTATATGTTATAGTGTAGGATACCATTGTGCTAACTAATTGAGCAAGATCATTCTTTTCCTTATCTGATAGTAGTTGTAGTGTCACCTAAAGAAAATAGATAACCACATCAAAAAAGAGAAAAAACCTACAGTGTAACCAGGGCTAAGCCAAGCTAATATGAGCAATGAAAGCTTAGCTTAAGCTCAACTTAGCTATCAGACTACCAAGTCATTTACAAGGAACATTGGATTAAAAATCAAAAGATCAAATTGAAGCTAAATGGTCTGGGATACAGTAAAAAATTTATTAATAAAAACAAGGTAAACAAAAATAAATGAGAAGAGATGTAGATAAAAATAGAATTAATGAAAGAACACATAGCAATGCAGGATCTTCATAAAAAAATTTGAAAACTTACTTACAGTACTATTGTAAGGCTGTAAGCTTATAGAATGGGGATTTATAGGTTCTAGGTATTAAAGCAAACTGGACTAAGGTTTTGTTCAAACTGAATTCAATAATAAGACAAAGCACAAGAGAGATTCTTTCTCATGAAACTTCCTTTCATATAAACATCTCAATAAAAAATTTATCAGAAAAGAACAGTGTCTTCACAAACACAAAATTGAACATCAAATAATACAGGATCTGAAATTAGATCTACTCAAGCAATTATAGAGGAGGAAAACAAGGAGACAAAATTGATTAGATAACAACTATGATCATAACAAACAGAATTAGTACATCACCGGTCTTATAGTTGGTGGGGACAGAATATGTAACAATGGAGAAATTAAGTCTTCAACGAAAGAACTAGCTGATATGTGCCTCGCAATATGTGGTGGGATTTTGTGGTGCCAGGTATTCAAAATGTCCATCTTTTCCGTCATCATTGTACGATATCTGAAGATTTTTATATGACACAGCATTAGGAATATTGTTTTGTAAGAAAAATATATTTTAATATTTATGCTAAGCCTACTAGCAGAATAACAAGATATACCTCTGATGTGACTTTGGCCACTCAATGTTTGGTTTCTGAACTTGAGATACTATATGATGTACAGTAATTGCTACTAGGGGCAAATATACTGATGACAGGAAAGATAGAGAAACAAGAGTGAGATTTAACTTGTTAAAAGAGTCTTAAAGTAGGTCAATTATCTTCTTACCATAAAGGGGCATCTGTTGTGTATGCAAGATATATTGATGCATTAGATCATAAACTCCTAGATTATTGAAGCACGTGACCTTCAAACAGATTTCAAAACAGAATCTCAATGATTCAAAAGAATCAGTGAATGAATCCCAGGAAATCAGTAGGCTGTGATAAATGCTTACAGTTTTCTGCATCACTGGGTCATGATAATTGAGCCGCAAAACATTTTCATGAATTCCATCCAGAATCAAGTCACTATCACCACTGCACATTAATATTCCCATTTTACCATGAAGATATATTTGAACATAAGATTCAGAAACAAGTAGAACAATAAAATATGGCCTACCGGTTTGACACAAGGGAGTACAAGGAGTCAAATTCAAAGGACTTGCCTCTATGAGATTTTCTTTCCATCGTTTTTGTTCTTCTCTTATGAAAAATCTACACAAAGAATACCACTCAATGCTAAAGATGGTAAATTTCAAGCAGTACTTTAAGACAATTACTGGCTAGGAAGTAGACATATTTAAAAGAGTAGTGCATATTACCTCTTTCCAGATGTCTAGAACATTCTTTGACGTGTCTTTCTGACCAACTACTTGAGAACCAATATCAAACTGACAACAAGTAAAGCAAGTGAATATTAATCCAAGCATCTAATGAACAAGACAGCTTTATTCCACTCAAGCAACATGTACACCAAATTTTGAAGTGAAGGGCCATAAAGCCACAAAAATCTTGTGATATCAATTATAGGGCAAAAATGAGACAGGTCTCTGATATATATTCCCTTCCTTTAACATACGAAATGATGCCAGGAGCTTTATGACAGTAGCAAACTGTTAGCAGACCCAGTTAGTCCCTGTACTAAGGTTGCAAATTCACAAGTGCTTGTGGAATGAAGTCACACTTGAAACGATGAAAGCAAATGGACACTTCATGTCCAAATTTATGCCACACCTGACACTGAACATGCATTCTGCCACAATGGCCTATGGAATGCCCTGCAAAGCTACCCCTATGACCTCTACTGAAACCTCCACAACTACCAAAGGCTGGTAATCAAGATTTGATTGCCCTGAGTGAAGCGGTTAGGCAAGATGTGCTTGAGGAGGGTTGTAAGAGGATGATACACAACCTAGTAAGGAAGATTTTGCAAGATTACCAATTTCATTGCCTTCTTTTTGAACTTTTCAAGATATGTTTCATATGCAAAAAGCAAGGTGTTGTAAATATCAGAGATAAATATCATAGATATTAAGGATATACAAAATATCTCATTGTATCTTGATATTGATTTTTCTTGATATAGTTTCCTTATTTCCTTTTTTGGGCTTACAACCTATATGACCAGCTATACTATATGGTAGTGAATGTTAGGTTTTAACGAGACAACATGAGAGAAAAGTGAGAATAGTGAAAATAAAAATGTTAAGATATATGTCTAGTAAAGTTATAAGGGAGAAGATTAGTGTAGCATCCGTTGAGGAAAAGATGACAAAAATCAATTAAAGTGGTTTGGACATGTACAAAGAAGGCCAAAAGAGGCGTCAGTTAGAAAAGTAGATTGCATGTTTTTTAGTCTAGGGAAATGGAGAAGAGCGGGACCAAAGAGGACATTGGAGGATATCATCAAAGGAGATCTCAAACTCTAATATTTCTAACACTTTGGTTTTAATCGTGCTGAATGGCATCGTGTGATTCATATAGCCGACCTCACCTAATGGGCTAAGGCTTTGTTGTTATTGTTGTTGTTTTACCTTTTTAAGGCTTAGTTGTTTAACCTATAAAAGGAAGGGTTAGAGATTGTACTATTCAGACAACTAATACATAAACGTCCTTCTTTTCAACATTGTATGAAAGCTCCCGATCTTAGGAATTCTATTTCTATTGCAAGATATCAACACACCCTAATCTACTGCCCCTGTCGTTGCTGCCTCTGAGACGGGTGGTCAAACAAGAAGTGTCTTTCCTTCGCTGGTTAGATACCAGAAGAATCGGAGTCAATCTCCACCCGACACATCACCGCGTGTAGACCACTCTTTGGCACTAGCACATATTAGCACATTGGCGAGTCCTTTGCCTATCCCAGGGGTTGATTTGGCTAAATCTAGTGTTGTGCACTCTAGATCTATAACTCCACCCTACCATTTTTTTACAGCATTTTTCTTAAGCTTGTTGGCTCGTACTGATGCAATCATGGCTAAGGAAAAAGTTATTACTTAGGGTCCTAATAACCTTCCAAATTTGTGGGTTTTTATCAACTTAATGTTTGCAACTATCTACAATGGGCATAGTACATTCTTACCACTCTCAAAGAGCATATGAAGTTGAGCCAAATTGAAAGGAGTGGTCCACCTAGAGATAATCCAATTCCAAAAATAAGCCAAATTTACATGTTTTATGTTTTAACCCTCCATTCATGAAATGCACAATAATCTCAATGAGACACTACTTTACTACCTACTATGATATTAAAAGCAACATCTTTAATACTAGGCAAGGAAACCTCTTAGTAACTAACTTCAAGGGAACCCTAAACGAATTATCGATCAAGTTAAACCATCTTAGAATTTGCACTTAGGGCCTAACTTAATGCTACAAAACCATTTTAAAAGATGAGGAATGCCTAAGCGTTGTAAGCTCTATTTAAACCATATCTCTAGTTGATGGATTTGGGACTAAAACACCATTCTTGAGGCTGCAATTAAGGGAACCCCCAAAGAGAACAAAGACGGGCTAGAGGTGACCACAATTAAGGCAGCATTCCAATAGGTGAGGACTACCCAAGTTTTATTAATTTGTTACCTGTATTGTACAAAGCATTTGATCCCATAAGCTTCAAGCCAAGACTTTTTACCAAATGTGACAAGTAGCTTTCACCTCCTCCCTTGTAGTTGATTTTCCTATTCATAGAAAATTATAGTGTAAAGTTGTTAATGGCTGCTTTATGGGATTTGGGTAGTTGTTTAATAGCTTCCTATAACTTTCTTTGGCATCACCGAAAGTGACTTGCAGAAGCCCCATTTATTCAATCTTTCTGAGTAAGGATAAAAAACGAAAGAAAATTTCCCAGACTCCAAATCAGGCCCCTTCAGTAAATCAGCCAATGTCATTGTTTGGTCCAACATTCTTAAGCATGAACTTCCTAAGTTTGCATTGCTGAACCCAGGTTGATTGGTAAAAGTGTGAAGCTTCCCTAAAGCCACTCAAGAAAGCACCATGCATAGTTGTTGAATATTTCCTATTTATGGCCTTTCACCAACAAAGAACAGTTGATTCGCCACATTTTCTACAGTATATCATAATCTTCATCAAAGGAGTGCACACAAACATGAGTATGAACCATACGAAAGCAGATCGCTCACCCATGTTATGATATACATGCAGAAAGTGTGAAGAATTGACTGTACTTTGCTAATAAGGTCACAAGTAGGTAATATCTAGCAACTATGTTGGTGTTTTCTTGAGTGACTTAAGGAAAACAGTCCTAGGAAATTCGTGCTTAACAATGTTGGACCACACATATACGGAAAAGTTTCTTTTGTTTTTTATCCTTCATTAGAAAGTTTGCAGTCAATGGAGCTTCTACAAGTCACTTTTGGTGCTGATGAAGAAAGTTACAAGGAGCTATTAAACAATTATCCAAATCCCACAAAGTTGTCATTGCAATTTTACACTATAATATCTCATGCATAGGAAGCAACAACTACAACAAATTGAGGAAGGGATGAAAACAGGTTGTCATATTTGGTAAAAAGCCTTGGCTTGAAGCTTACGAGATCAAATGCTTTGTACAATGCAGGTAACACATTACCAAAACTTACCTATTGGAAAGCTACCTCAATTGCAGTAACCACTAGCCCATCTTAGTTGCAGCCTCTTTAGGGATACCTTAGTTGAAGCCTCAATCTGTCTAGTTTTTTATCTCTGAAATCTTTCTCTCCTTAATCTGTTTCTGAAGCAGAAAATTGATAACACATTTAAACTTTTTTGGTTCTCTAACTTTTTTCATGTACTAGAGACAACATCTCACACAAGTAATGTAACGAGTAGTTAATTTTGTTTGTGATAGATAATTGTGTTACAAAAATCAGTTACAACATATTAACAGCTAACTCTGTTCAGTGTTCAGACAGAAAATCAAATACACAATATACTGAAATACTCTCAAATTCTCTCTGTTTTGTTTCATTTTCTCACTCAAACTACAACTCTAGTATTGTGGATTCTCTACTCTCATTTCAAATCACCAATACAGCTGCCACTGTTGCTGCTCCCACTAGAGTGCCCTCAAGCTTTCAAAACATTCTCAAAACAAAATCTATAAATTTAATACTTATATTCTGCTAAATAATTTAAACAAAAAAAATAGAATCAAACAGCCCTTTCATCTCATTCTATATGTTTTCTTCTTTTTTTCTGTTCCATTTTCTATACAAACTGAAGTGGGTGAATCACAAGACATTAAAACACGTATTTTGTTGGGCTAGATTGGTATATAGGCTGGCTTGTGGATACAAGGGATGTATACTTATACTCACTACTAAAAACTGAACACACACATTAGTTGGAAGCACAAAGGATAAGATCAAATGTATTACCCATAGACCTCAATAATTGGATTTGAAACTGTAAAGTTCAAAAATGGCAAAGTGATAACAGCCCAAACTAAATTACGCATGTTTTCTTACAATAAAGTGGTTCTAGGAAATAAGTTATGAGATACTTATGAAAATTGAGATTTTATAAATATCAACTTCATCCTATTCTAAAAATTTAGTAAATCTTAGCAGACAGAAATAGAATAATCACTCACTAAAAAAATTTAAAAAGCAACACGTTTTTTTAACTTTTTCGTATGTTTTCATAGCAAGAAATTAGGAGTTGCCTAAGAAATAGGTACAACACAATCAACCTGTATGAATTCACTAGTCTCAAAAAGTTCTTTAAAATTTCCGGATCACATAAAGTCTTACCACATTGAGGGCTTCTTTCTTCTTGGAGAGAAATTGAAGAGTGTTCAAGCATGATCTAATATCACATTCTGTAATGCAAGGGGAAAAAAGAAAGAGAGCAAGAGAAAGATTTAAATGATTGGAAAGATGATTTGGAGAATGTAACATTGAGCAAAAAACAGCTTTAATTACACAAGATGTCAAAACATCTAGACACGCCATAATATCAAGCATTAGACTTAGCATGGATCAAGCATTCAAGACATGACAAACACTATCATCATACTAGATAAAGATTAACCCAAGATTTTGAACATGAGAGGAAGTGGTTGAGCAGAAAGAGGTAGTTCTCAATGCTGATGGGAGTGGCTGAGAAGTTGATTAAAATGGTGACCCATTATTAGGTCAAGACAAGGCACATCCAAAAGAATTCTTGTGAGCTGCAAAATAAGCCTGCACAGACTTTTGGACAGCAGTCATGTAAGACTACCATTTCTCTTTATTTTGCTTTGTGCATTTCTTTAATTACTGTCAGCTGTTACTTTTGCAAGGCATTCAAACTGTCTTCATGTCAATTATAACTGTCACAGCTGGCACTAGGTACAGTTGTAGCTTCTGCACTAAATAAATGGATACTGAACACAGAAGCTGAGTACCTTTTTGTAAATTTTCTACAACGCAATAATAAAAAATAATTTATCTCCTTAATATATTCAATAGTATATACAAGGAGTTATAAGCTTTCAACACTTTTTTGCATTTTACCCCTCAACTTGAAGCCAAACACTAAAACATGCATAAATGCATGGGTAACACCAAAATAATATTAATAATTTATTTGCACAACTTGCAAGATACAAAATTCAAAAAGATAAGAAAAAATCACCTGTATATTCTGCTAGAGCAGTGAGTGCAATTGCACTGGCTTTCATCCCCTCCTTGTTACATATATATGTCAGCCTACAGAGATCATTTATGTTTAAGGGTGAATTTATGAAACTAAACTAACAGAGAAGGCACTGCTAAACAATAATCAAGTGATCAAATATGTAGTCTAGCAACTATGAGTACTAACCCATAGAGTTTATAATTCATTCAAATTTATAGGTACAACCTCAACCCATATCTTATTAATGTGGCCTAGCAACTGTGAGTAGCTAATTTGGTAAATTTCCAAAAGTTGTGACTCTCTCAGTTCTGAGCCTAGTGTTCTGTGCTATTATAAAAGTTCTCCCATCTGAAAGTGCAGGTGAATATGGGCTATGTTGAAGACAAATTAGTTTCTTTCTTGCAACTGATTTCCACTTCGAAAATAACAACAATCATAGGGTAACTGTTTATTGTGAGAATCAACCACCAATAAAATGCAAGCCATAAGTGATTTGTAAACACTATACATCTGAAATGTAAGCCACAAGGTTGTCATCCTGAAGTGAAATGGCAAAGGTTAGAGTGCATTCCGTTTCTGTCAATCTGATCCGGTGGGTATGCATGTGTGCCGAAGGAAGTGGGAGGAGTGCAAGACATGCAGGAGAGAGGGAGTAAGAAAAGAGGATAATTTTGTCTTTTTAATTTTATTTTACACAGGACAAAAAGTTGTCCCAAGATACAATGAATAACAAGTTTTTATCATATTATTCTTTCTCTCAACCTCTCACATGTTTTGTCCCAAGTTCATTTTTAAAAATCAAACATGAAACTAGTTGTTTTGTGTTGTCTTATCCCTTAGATTTCAGCAAATCAAACTGACCCTAAGGTTTGTTTGAATAGTAGAATCATAAATTACTTAAGATTTGAGTATAATTTTGGGACTATTAAGATATAATATTTTATCAAGTTGTTAGGACATGATATAATTTTTTATCAAGTTGCTAGGACATTGTCATACTTAAACCACTAATTACTTGTAGACTCAATTGTCTTTTTTTTTTAAATTTAGGATTTCCTTAATCCTTTCACGGCACACTAAAATTATATTTATTTTAAAATGGGGTATTGTAGACTTGCCCCCAAAATAATTGGAACCAAACAGTAATCATGTATGTCAACTAACAGAAAATAAATTAAGTAGGCAAAGATATAGTAAACTTGAACCCATTATAGATATGCATGAATTATGAACTATTTCAAGCCAATGATCACCTGTTTACCACACGACTAACTGTTGGTTGAACAAATATATGAACCCTGTTAAAATAAAAGAAATAAAGAGATAATTAACTGAAAATCGTGTATTTGAATACACACAAATGTGTGTTTATATAAGGTTAATTACATTAATTATACATATGTCAAGGATATTTTATTTCTTCTAAATCAAAGATTACGTGCCTATTAAACTCAATTATTAATAAATCAGAATATTATATTTGGATTTTCAACAAACCCTGTCAAGGAGCAAAAGTTTATTGTCAAGAAATCAAATTATATGTAAATTCAGATATACAAATAAAAGAGGGATTGATGCAAATAGGAAAGGCAGGAATACTAGCTTGAGATAAAATTAGTATTTAGGGATAAAGAATCAGAGTTGTAACATGTTAGAGTATATGTTAGTAATCTTGTAATATGTTGTACAAAATTTCTGTAGATAATTCTTTTCTCAGTAAGTTGTTAGTTAACAAGTGCTGAGTCAGCATAGCTTCTCAGAGACTCTTCTTATAGTCTCTGATCTATAAATATCTGTGTAATACAATTCTTCTTAGGGAAATCAATAATACACAATTTCCATTTTCTCTATTTAATATTCTACTGTTTCTCAAAATTCTTTATGGTATTCAGAGCTTGAGACGCCCTAACAATGGCTTCCAATCCCTTTAATGCCAAACTAGTGTCTTCTATTCCGCCAAACGGTGATGCTGGTAACCGAAACTCCTCACCAACCTCTCCTGTGGCTCTGCCGCTGTTCACAGGACCTTCTACAGCAGAGTTCAATTCTTCTGTTGCCGCACCCTCTTCTGCGGTGCAATTCTCCTATCCAATTTCTGAAAAACTCTGACAAGAATTTCTTGATCTGGAAACAATCCAGTTCTCACTGCACATTGTCTTCTTCACAGTTCCGTCGTCAATCCTGAAATTCCAATTCAGTTCCTTTCAATAGATTTAGGGATTGAGAATCCTGCTTAACATGCCTGGGAACTTCATGATGAACTTCTTCTCACCTGGTTAGTCTTCGCTTTCACCTTCCTTTTTACCTAGGCTTATTGGTTGTAAGCATTCTTTTCAGATTTGGGAGAAAATCCACACATATTTTCATAATCAAACTAAAGCTAGATCTCGTCAACTGCAAACTGAACTTTGCAATTCCAAAAATGGCGATACGCCTGTTTCTGAATACTTGCTGAGAATTAAGGCATTGATTGACTCTCTTCACTCCATTGTTGATCCTGTATCGGAGCATGAACAGTCGGATGTTATACTTGATGGTCTTCCCTCTGAATATGAATCTCTTGTTTCATTGATGAGTAGTAAGCCTGAACTCTTTTCTTTTGCTGAAATAGCGTCACTGTTAATTTCGCACAAATTGAGAAATTTAAACAAGTTGAATCAGTATCTCTGAATCTTACTCAAACCAACCCTCTGCAACTTCCTTTGCTGCTCCTTCACCTACAGTACAAGTTACTCAAGGTAACAACAGTAATGGTAAATTTCAGAATCTGCAATTTGAGGGTTCTTAGCACAGTGATGGATATGGCTTTCATGGCCATGGTAGAGGCTGTTTTGGTCACCACAGTGGCAGAGGAAGTCATGGTGGAATTCAATGTCAGGTCTGCAGTCAATTTGGACATTCTGCAGCCTTCTTCTGCTATCACATGTTTAATCCTGCCTATATGCCTCAACAAAATCTTCAAGGACCTTACCCTAAGAATGTGTTTACTTCTGGACAGAATCAGGATTCTGGTGTTTACAACCAACACTACTCGTACATTAGACCTTCACTACCTCCTTCACAGGCATCTAATTTTTAATATCCAGTTCAGTTTTCTGGATCTCTAGCTTCAACATTGCCTCATCAATATTCTGTTCCTCAAGCCTTTATGGCTCATTCCACTCAGCAACCAGTTCAACAATCTCAAAACTGGTTTGTTGATTCAGGTGCCTCTCATCATGTAACTGCTGATTCTGCTAAGATCTCTGCTGCTGAAGCTGTTGAAGGAAATGAAAATGTCTTCCTGGGAAATGGACAAGGTTTGCCCATACAGTCTGTTGGTTCTGCATCCTTTTTAGATCACCAGGTATTTCAATCCCTTTACCTGGTGGTCTAAAGTTGTCTAAACAAGGTTCAGATCACATGACTGATCCATCTTTGTACAGATCTATTGTGGGGGCACCACAGGATATCACTGTCACCAGACCTGAAATTGGTTATAGTGTAAATATGGTGTGTCAGTTCATGGCACAACCTCTGGAGTCACACTGGAAAGCTGTGAAGAGAATTATGTGATACTTAAAGGGCACTCTCCCCTTTGGCTTACATCTTCAACCAGCATCTCAATCTTCCTTGTATACCCTTCGTGCATTTTGTGATGCTGACTGAGCTTCTGATGTTGATGACAGAAGGTCAACCTCTTGGTGGTCAAAGAAGCAAACCCTGGTTGCTCTTTCCAGTGCAAAGGCTGAATATTGCAGCCTTGCGACTACTGCTTCTGAGATTTTGTGGATCCAGTCTCTTATCCAACAACTGAAGATTAACTGCTCTACTCCAGTCATTTTCTATGATAATAAAAGTACTGTTGTCCTTGGTCATTATCCAGTTCTACACTCTCATACTAAACACATGTTTACTTCGTACAGAAAAAGGTTCTAAATCATTCTCTGGTTGTGACACATGTGCCTGCTCAAGATCAGATTGCTGACATCCAGACCAGGTCTTTATCCAAGACCAGATTTGTTTATCTCAGAGACAAACTCGGGGTTATTGACATCAATAACCCTGTGTTTGTAGGGGGAGTGTTAGAGTATATCTTAGGAATCTTGTAATAAGTTGCACAAAACTTCTGTACACCTTCTGTAGATAATTCTTTTCTCTGTAAGTTGTTAGTTAGTTAGTCCTGAGTCAGCATAGCTTTTCAGATACTCTTCTTAGAGTCTCTGATCTATAAATACCTGTGTAATACAATTCTTCTTTGGGAAATCAATAATACACAATTTTCATTTTCTCTCTTTAGTATTCTACTGTTTCTCAAAATTCTTTATAACATTAAGAAACCTCTCGTATCTGAAATTCACTATACTAAAAGGAAAATCCATCAAATAATATTCCACAGAGAAAAACTATTTACACATAGCAGCACTATAATGGGCAAAAGAGAAACTAACAAATAAGCAATCTTCTAGCACTTTCCTAAACCATATAGTAATCTAAATAACAAAAGGAAGCCAAAGGAGAAAGCAACCCTTTAGGCGGTCAATTTCTGTAAATTAGGAATTTGATTGATTCCTTTTGTATTTATTACTCATTACAATTAACATATGCATATCTCCAAGACACACAACATTCAGATATCTCTCTTTTCTATAATTATGATAAATAGTCCACAACCAAAATGTCATTATGATCACCCCCATCTTTCTCTGGCAAAAAGTAAAATAAAAAAATAGCTCACTATTTGTTGGAATCAATATCAATAAACCAGAAAACATTTAGAGAAACTACACAAATGAAAGAAAAAAAAATTAAAGGAGTAAATTCTATTAGAGTCCTCCAACTTGTGACTGTTTCCGAAATGTCATTATGATCACCCCATCCTTCCATTTCTTTCAAACAAAGGCAGGAAAGATTCTCAGAGAAACAGTTTAACTTTCCTAATAATAGGAAGAATAAGTTTGTATAAGGTGAGAGGTTTGGCTGAGAACAGTTGCTGGATGTAAGCATCCCCTGAGCCAAAGCCAAAACATAGTTCTTAGAAGCAACAATTGAGCAATGCTGTTGGTAGAGTGGGGGGCATTGGCCACCTGCAGTGGGCACTAGTTGGCAACATTAGGTGGATGGAGGTTACAGAAGAACTAGAACGTGTAGACTTGAAATCAAGTTACAATGGCTTGATAAGAATAGAAAATGAGCATGAAGAAAATAATTTCATCTCTATTATATAGAAAAAGGAATAAAACAAAAAAAGAAATACCATAATAAATATTCCCAAAATTCACTAGGAAACAAAAATATAATAGTTGACAGTAATCCTTCCAATTAATGTGATGTGATGATTCTCTTAAAATTTAGGGATTTCCAACAAAAGTTTTCCATCAAAGATTTCTCAAATTGCAGGATAAGACTTCAGTTGCTGCAGTTGGGGTTCAAGGTTATAGGGAAACTAAATCAACATGCAAATAAAGTTTTGATCTAGCAAAGTTTATAAAATTGTGGCAAATAATCATGAAAAATTTGATTCAAAGAGAACAATTTAAGGTAGTATAGAATATTTAATACCTAAAAAAAGGAAGGTTCAGATATAGAACATTAATGTCTGAATTAGAAACTTACTTGGCTACCTGACGTAATGGTCTTAAGGCAGGTGCATATAGGTCATTACAAATGCAAACCACCTACATTGACAACCAGTATCAACATCACTGCAAATGATTTGTCTAGTGAACAATACTGATAATATGCACATCAGAACATCCAAAACTCACAGGTCTTGAAAGTGAAGCTGTCTTTGAACCCTTTTTTGATGACTTTCTTTCCTGTTGTCCTTTGCCCAAACTTTGTTTCCCTGCGTCAGGCTTCCTTTCAGCAGAAATCTGCATGGTTTGGTTTGGATAGAGCTTAATGATTTCCCACAATAAACTTTCATTAAAGTTCCCTTGTAACTATTATTAATACTTTTCTGGAAAAAGGAGGCCTTAATCCCAAATTCCCTTACCCTATTAGTGGTAGATATACCAGCATAACTTTAGTTGGTTAGAAAAACTATATGTTTATTTATGTTAACTAAAGGTTCTCTAGTCAATTACAAGTGACACAATAGCAAGGAACTTTGCTCCTCTCAACCTAAGAAAATTCATTAAAAATATACAGTTCTAAAATACAATGTATACAAAATAATATTTCACAGTCCAAAAGTCCAACTCTACCCTCTCAAAAGTGTATTAAATCTACTTTAAAAAACAAAACCAGAAAACTACATTCAGTTACATACAAATGTCATCAAGCCTATCATAATATGTCTAGTAAGATAATTTATGTTCTTGTATTGTAGTCATAATGATGAATGAATGAATATTGAACACAAATGAAATATAGTGGAGCCACAACAAAAATCAGGGTACAAACTTGTTTGATGAAATTGAAACCTGAGAATGTGAAAAGAATCTTCAATATGACTACAATTAAGAAGGTCCGCTTAGACAATTCACTTTAGAAGACAGACCAACATTGGCATCTAGCACTAACCATCTTTAAAAGAACGTCCACAGCACCCTTGCCATCACCAAGAGCCCCATCAATTTCATCCACCACCTGAAAAGAAAAGGCAACAGATAACCATTTTCACCTCCATGCAACGATAGTAAGATACAAAATGAAAATATTGAAAAGAAGAAAAAATACCAGACACTTTGGCCTTGAATCAGACAAGACAGAGTTCATCTGGACCACGTCAAGGATTTTGGCTTCAATTGTTGATGTAGAACGATCATCACTAGCATTTACCTACAAAATTTTAAAACTCTTGTTTGGCATATGTTCAAATTTTAGCGATTTAGGTAGAGGAGGAGGGAAGAGAGAGTAAGCTAATGAATTAGAAATTGATATTGATGTGATGTGATCAGAGACAAGTAATGCCACTAACCCCTATTTATGATAATACTAGACATCCAGACCATTTGACCCAATTAAATTAAATAAGTAAAGAAATCATGAAATACAACGATGGAATCCACTCCTAAGAGATCATTTAAGATTACTTTATAATATTCTAACATACAATAATGGTATGAGAATATTTTCTAGATATTATAGCATTCCCCTTCCAGTTAAATCTTACAAAGCTTTAAGCATGTTATAATTAAACAACTAAAAGAAAATAATCTATAAATATTGTTAGAGTATATGATAGGAATCCTGTAATCAGTTGTACAAAACTTACCGTAGACCTTCAGTAGGCAATTCTCTTTACTGTAACTAATTTCAGTTAGTTACTATGTTGTTAGTTTGTTAGTGCTGAGTCAGCATAGCTTGTCACAGATTCTTCTTAGAGTCACTAATCTATAAATGCTTGTGTAAGTGGAAAATCAATAATATACAGATTTCATTTGCTTTCCATAGCATTTTACTGTTTCTCAAAATTCCTTAAATATTACTCAATCTCGTCCCTTGGATCCCGGATCTCTAGTTTGCCAAAAAATCCCTTTTTATCTCATTAGTCCTATCTAGATTCTTTTCCAAATGTTACAATAGATAGCTATCAAATAAAAGTTCATAGAGTTGGTCAAACACATCCCCTCCCCACACTTCCCTGAGATTTTGTGTATTTTGTCCTTGTCTGGTTATATTTTGTTCTCTTATTTATTATTAGATAGCAATTAGAGATTTTTAGTCCTTCTTATTCATTATTAGATTGATCATATGTAATCAATATTGGTTTTATTTACCTATTATTAAATAAAGACTAAGTGTGGTCATCCATGACACATTACACAATCACAGTATACCCTTTCAACAATCCTTAAGTGTCCCTTTAATTTAATTTTCATTAGCAAACTCATTTGACATTGCCCTACTTTATTATCTTCACTAATAACTTTGTTCCTGTCCAAAGATCAACAAAATGAACAAAGAATTGAAGCCAAACACAAGTCTCGAGGATTATATCACCCCTCGCCTCCAACTACATGCATCACTATCGATTCACTAGCAAATCTGCACTAATGTGTAGGTCATCCCAACCTTCAAAAAATGCATCTTATGGTTCCTAATTCTTAGAATCTAGACTAACCTAACTTAACCCTACAAAACCAACTAGCAACATGAGGATTGCTCAAGCCTTACAAGGACTACATTGATCATATCTCTGCTAATGTAGGCTCGCAAGACCCCATCACGTCCAAGGTTAGGCATTTGGAGCATGGACAAATATAGATAGGACAAAAACAACACCCCCCCCCCCCCACACACACACACACCTAGGAATATTCATCTAAAGCATAGACAAATACAAGTGGCCCAACAACAAATCTAGAATGAGCTCCAAACACTAACAAGGACATACTCGAAAGAATTCTTCTATCAAATGAATACATTAAAAATAAGAGGTTACAGCTTGAAGACCCATGATTCTATATGTAAAATAATACAGAAAAATACCTCCACCACATGATATCCACAGTGTCTAGCAGCTACATGTGCAAGTGTTGTTTTTCCAAGACCTGGTGGTCCACAGAGCAAAAGGATCTGTAATCATTACAAAATTTAGTTACCAATGAAATTCAACACTTAATATCTAACAATGGGGTTGATATCATAAAACATTTATATAAATCAAATGGCTGCATCTTATGCCATGTACAAACAACACAATGTGCATAGTGCAATTGCATGATTAGAAGGATCATTTGGAATTGGAAAATATTATCAAGAATAAATACATTAATACTAACTCCACCCCTATATATAAGACTCTTTTAACTAATTTACACTCAAAGAAAGTTAGTCAATTTAATTAGTACTATCTCTGGTCCTTATTACAAGGTTCAAGTTAAAAGTGTGGTTTGGTCCTTTTTAAAAAGTCCAATCTAAAATGTCTCCTACATTAATTATTTTTTACAAATGTCTTTTATTAAAGTCAAGTCTAAAATAACATAATAGTGGAAGAAACATGTCTCATTAATATTTTTCAGTTTTGTTCAAGAAATAGTTTTGAAAAAAATATTAATTTAAGACAAATTTAATGTTTTCAACTAAATTAACCAAATTTCTTAATCATGATGAATTAATTAATTGGACCTTATAATAAGGACTAGAGGTAGTAGCAATAACTTTGTTACCAATTTATATTATAATTCCAAAATTACCCTTAAAATTATTAGAACCCATTATCTCACTCTTTTCACTTAATGAATTAATGTATTTTAGTCATCTTTCCAATCCTCACATGAGAGGAAATAAATTTATCTTATTGATTTATAGCATTAATTGTTTATTGATTACAAAAATTATGAATAATTAAGTGTAATTGGTAAAAAATTAATTAATGCAAGATAAAATTTAAAAGAGGTCTTATGAAACAGGGCAAGCAAATTTTTCAAAAGTGTCTTCTATATAGAGGAGGTGGAATATTTTCTGTTTTATTAAAATGCTTTAAATATTAAAAGTTCAAAAAGAGCTTAAAAATTAAAAGATTTTTTTGTAGAATCCATTAAAAAAACATATAAGATGGGAATTTGGTCCACTTGAATCTGGAATGACAGTCCATTAACAAGTATTCTAGAGAGAGATGTAGCATGTAGCAATCTATGCTAAATACATAAGAATTCTAGAATATGATTTGGAGGGAAGATATTTTTCTCCATAAACTATCATTTAATCAAAAAACATGAGTGAAAAATGCTCAGGTGAAAGAATGACCTGTTTCCAATATATCAAAAATCATCAAGAGTAAAAGTTGTTTACATTTCAAGAAAAAAGCTAACTGCTTTCCAAAATTATGTATCAAGAGTTAATAATCCATTGTTACAAAACCCAACCATTGTGTGTGCACGTGTGAAGGACAGGTAACTACATGTATAGTGAAAGTGTTCAGACAAACAATCAAAATACTAATAATAACCCAAATACATAATCCCAAAAACTAATACATATTCTAAACCCACCCAGGCTCAGAGGCCCCAGCAGAAACATATTGTTAACTTGTTAATTATGACCAACCCGCTACAAATCTCATAAAAATGGTCTCCAGTCTTCACAAAATCAACACAAATAATAGCATAATTCTACCAATTTTGACACTATTGTTTGCTTCTCAAAAATGACAAATGCATGAATGGCTATGTAAAAGTAACCGTTTGGCTACAAATCATATTAACCAGACAATACTAGAGGAAAACGCAATCAGACAATTCTCTTAAATTACCTTTTGTTCTGGAGGTCCAATGTTACTTGACTTTGTATTCCATAAATCTTGAGTACTTTTTGAACTACCACTCTCATGAGTCTCATCGATAGTTCTAGAATTTGCATACCTCCTCCCATTACTCCATTTGGGTCCTCTGTTCATCCTTGGAAACTTTGAATTCAATGGTTTCTGATTGTGGACAACAGAAGAATGTCGTTTCAAAGCAAACAAAACGTCATCTGATGTGCTTCGAATTTCAGATCCAAACACAATAGAATCCCATTGTTTCAACCACAAGAGTACCTGTCCTAGACAACCAATCAAATCAATCAATGGCAACAGAAGCCAAGCCAAGAAAGCCAAAGAATAATGTTTTTAACTAAAGAAGTTTTTGTAAATGATTTTCTTAGCTAAATATTATGGCAACTACGTACCTCACGATTTGTCTGTTCATCACTGAGAAGCTCAGTAAATGATTTTGGAGCATACTTATCAACCCAAAGTTTCTCATGAACCATTTGTGCTTCAGGAACATCCAGAACATTTTGGCCAGCAGAACTAGCTTCCAAGGCCTTCAGCATTACAAGAATAAGAAAAAGCAATCAGAAACATCACAAGTCATGTTTGATAACCAATTTTAGAAACTTTCAAAGTAATAACCAACCACAATGCAAAAACACTGAAATTTTAATTCAAGTTTCAGAAAGTCTGAAACACATTTTTAACTTTAAATTCCAAACCTTAGCGAAAGCCTCTTGCTCCAACCTCTCTAGTATAACATTAACTGGTTCTGAACTAAGCTCTGCAAACAAATATAATTCAAGCAAATAAACTCAGTATCAAACAAAGGTCATTATCAAAATTTAAGCGAAAACCTCACATCAAAACAATCATATTTTCATTTCTGTTAAAAATCAGATTCAAATATTTTGTATTTATTGAATAGCTGTTTATAGGCAACTCATATCTGATTTATAGGCAAATCATATCTGATTTAGAGGAACAAATCTCTAAATATGTGTATTTTATTGTACTAAGCCTATACAAATCAAACTCAGAAGTATCATTCAAACAGATTCAGCAGCTCTATGCCTATCCTTTCTCTCTTTGAACAATTTCTAATAAATATTCTCTAATTCGATAATCTTTTAAAAGAAAACAAATAATACAATAAACTACCATTAACTTAATGTCCTAGTGTTTTATTTACTTTTACAAAAACATTATATAACTCTCTTAATTCAAAAGTTATTCTTCTTTTTCTTTTGTTCCAAAGTTTTCCTCCAAACATACCCTCAGGATCTGAAATTGTGAAAACATAAATAATCTTAGTACATATTCGGTTCAGTTTTTAAAAAAAAAAATCATTAACTTTTTCTTTTATCAGTTTCGTCTCAAACTTGAGCTTAATTAGCTAGGCACATCGATAAAAAAAAGTAAACCACCAATTTCATCCTTGAACTATTACCCTCTCTCCTAAGTAATCCTTAAAATAAAATAAAATAAAAAAATTACTTAAGTGGTCCTAGAAGTATTAAAAACTATGTTAGGTAGTCCCCCAAACAACAAAAACTAAAAAAAACAAAAAGCCTTCAAATCAATCCCTAAACCGTACTACTGAAATACAACAACATCAAGGACTAAAGTGATGAATATTCAATATTTCAGGAATTATTTAAATAATTTAATTTCTCTGTGAATTATTGGGAGAGGGGATAATAAAATTAGTTAAATAATTTCACTTCTCTAAATTACTAAAAGAGAGATCAATAATTCAAGAAAGAAAAAAGGTACCATCAGAATATCCTTGTTCCCTAAATTTTACTAATAATACATCATCTTAAGGACTAAAGTAACGAATATTCAATATTTCCAGATTTCAAGAGTAGTTTTAAAAGAAATTGGTTGCAGCAGTGACGAAATTGGTGGTTTTAAAAGAAAGAAAAAAGTACCAGCAGAATATCCATTGCAATCGAGCTTCGTCACGCGCTCTTCTCCCTGGAACCGGTTCAGCTTCGCGTAAACTCTGTCGCCGTTCGGCGCGGTGATCGGCATGCACTCGCCGTCGATCTCCGAGGCAAATCTCGACAGCGTCCTCTCCTTCGAGAGAGTTGCTTCCTGCACCGGCGGCTCCGGTGGCTCCGGCGGAGGAGGAGTGTACCGGAGCCAATCCTCATCGGCGGCGGCGGCGAAGGAATCTTTCTCGACGGTAACCCTAACCTTCGCTCTCTTCTCCTCTTCGGGAAGAGAATTCGAACGCGATCGCTTGAGGCCGTTGGATTCGGACTCCGACGGAACCGCGAGATCTGAAGGCGGTTGTGGAGAGTGAGGTTCGGTGGCGGAATCGAGGTCTGGGAAGTAATAGTGATAGTCTTCTTCGTTTTCTTGTTGTAGTTGATCTTGTTCGGGGATGTGTGAATTTGATTCCAGAAATTCGAGTTCTTCTGTGAGGGGAATGTCCATGTCCATATCATCCATGTCTATTGTCACTGTTTGGTGGTATAGAGAATGTGAGAGAGAGAGAGAGAGAGGTTTCAATTTGTGTGAGATTGAGAATTGAGACGAAGGGTTTGTGTGTGGGCTAATTGGACTAGTTTTGGCGGGAAGGGGAGAGAAGATACCTTGTCTTGTTGTTGTTGATTATATAGGTGCAGAAAATCATGTCAAGGCTAGTCGACCGTTGATTAAGAGGAAAAAAATATCAATGGTGCTTGCTTGATGGAAAAATAAAATAAAATAAGGAGACAGCTGATTTGGGAAAATATTTTTTGATTTAGTTTTCTATGTTTATTTTTAAAAATAATTTTTTATTTTCAAATTTTCAGAGTTTAAAAATATGGGTTTTTTATTTTTTTTTTAAAATGAAAATATTATAAGTATGTTGTTTGATTTCTATTTTTAGTTTTTTATAAAATATTTTATGTATACAGTTTCTATAATAGGAATATATCTGTATATTTTTTTAAGAAAAAATAACTTTTTTTATTATTATCACATCATAAATTATTATGTATAATAAATTTATTAATTTTTATAATAATTATTTTAAAAGTTATATTAATATGATTTATGATTTATCGATAATTTAAAATTATTTTAACACATCATTACATACCGATTACAGCATAAATAAAAAGTTTATTATGTATCATTAACATTTCTAAATTCTTTGTATTGTTTAATTATACGTATAAATTTAGTCATTTATGTGTTGAATGAGAATTTTAGTTAAAGATTCAGTAGATAATAAATTTAATAAATAAGATTTTTACATAGCCGCATTAACCAAAAAAATTTTAAAGATTATTTAATTGACCCAACAATTATAATAGTTTTTAATTTGAGAAAGTATTAATTTAAAATTTAATTTTAACAATTATTATAATTTTAGTAAAAATATTATATGAACTTATGGTATATCAATTTTTTACACAGACAAGCAAAAATGAATTCTCATACAACAAAAAATTTACATTAGATTTTTTATAATATCCAAAATGTAAATAACAACATTATTCAAACAAATCATGAATAAAAATAAAAGAGTAAAATGAAACGATAATTATTTAAAAATAAATATTAATGTAATTGAAAAGTAAAAATATGGGTAAGAACAAACATCTACCATGGAATCAAATTGTCACAACTGTGATGTAGTTTGGTGTACAAAATATGTGTAATGTTTAAAAATCAAATAAAAATTACAAGCTTACACCTATTTATAGAAACATATGATAACGAAAAAGTAAACTTCCTAAAAAAAAACATGAGTTCTTAATAAGTAATTGTTTAATTGACATCTTGACATTTATTCTTTATTTTTTCAAACTTTAAGAAGTTTTGACTATAACCTAAATTGCTACCTTTTCTTCTATTAGATTGACAAGGTTTGCTTGAAGTCATCCTTGGACATCCAATAGTAGACATCATTTCTTTAATAAAAAAATACATGCTTGGATTTTACACAACTCACTCTAAATAACTCTATTTCTAAAAACATTTTATCAAATACATTCAAATCACTTCATACTTCAAGCATTCCCATTATCCAACATATTTAATCAACTTTTTATACTTAAAGTTTTCTCAATTACCCCAAACAGTATGTTAATTATACCCCATAACAATTATAATTAATATAAGTTATTTATAATCACACCAATTAGTCTTGACGATTTTGTGATTAATAACAATTAGTTAAGCTAATTCACACAACACTCTAATTCTCACGTAACAAGGGTTGTCATAGTCAAACAAAACCATGAATAATATGATTGTTATGTGTGTATGTTCAGAAGACCAAAATTCAACCAAGATCCTTAATGATAAAAAAAAAGATAGATAAAACCCAATAATATGTGATATACAACTAGGTGGATGGTGCTTCAATATGGCTAGAGATGCTACATAGTTTCTCGAGATATAATGTATTATTCAATCAGTGGTTGTTATCAAGTGACATAAAAATAGTAAGATTATTTATCAACAATTTTTGTGGTTACTTCACACTAAGAATATGGTGACAAAAAATATAATAGTATAAAACTTGATAATAGTAAGACTAATTGTAGTGGTTGGAGGAGCTTGTTGAAGGAAAAGTGTGGAGCTAGACTTACAAGGACATGGAAAAAATAAATAAGGACACAAATGAAAAAGGATGTGAAGATAGGAATATCAACGGAAAGGAATATAAATAAAATATAAGATTGGATTCTCTAACTTGTGAACAATACTCAAAAGCATATAAAGGATTCACGTTTCATCCCAGTTGATGGTGTGATATGAATGAAATATAGGGAGGCTAAAGTTTTCACCTTAATTACAAATTTGGCATTGTGATTTTATGGTTTTTATTCTAAAAAATATAACAAAGACATTGAAAATAACCTCTATCATTTTTAATTTTGGCTACCAATTAAAAAACATTTCTACTAAAAATATTTCTTAAATTTTAAACTAATGGGTTCCATTTTCCATTTTTATTGAAATAAAATATGAAATTAAAAAAGTAAATTGGGTTTTAGTTTTGCATAATGTATACTTATAGGTCACATTATATGCATAAAATTAAAGATAAATGTCACATTCAACACATGTCAAGATTTTTCTTTTTAGTACACAAACATGTTAAGCTTTTGTTTAGTTGGCATTGTTCATAAATTTTTAATTTCTTAATTTAAATTTAACAATAAAACTATTTATATGAAAAAGGGATTGAAGTTATATTTTAAATGAATTGTAAAATTATTTTAACTCATTTTTAGGGTAAAAAACATTGGTTCTAGTTTTTAGGAGTTGTTTAATCTTTTTTATATTTTCCTTTGTGAAAATAATGTCATAAAAGTGTTAATTATTTCTTTTCTCACTACTAACATATTAATTACTATGTTACTATTGGCATATTAATTGCTTTGGTTTCATTATTCATACTATGTTTTTCTAGTATTAAAAGTTATTCTTAAACATTTACTAAAAAACTTAATTTTTTTGTACTACATAAGGAACAATAGTATGAGACTTGATTACCTTGCGACATTTCTCCTCTTCCAAAATTTATCTTCATTATAATTTATTTTTCTTCAATGTGTTCTTCTAGGCATTGTTCATGAGGCTTCAACATGTTTCGCATCAAGTGCACAAATTTAGACACAACGTTGTGTAAACCTTAGGGAGCAAATCAAAAAATAGGTTTCATTAGAGGTCTACTGAAATATGCTTTCATCACAATGGCTATTGCCATTACCTAATTCCTTAATCCTTTTTCATATTTTTCTAATAATATTTATAACGTCTTTCATAATTTTCCACCTTCGTAATCTTTTCTACCATTTATTCAATCTTAATTAAGGGTGACAAATTGGTTAGACTAGTTGATTTAACTCAAAATTATCTAATAAAATGTAGGACTTCGTTGACTTGGTTTTTTAAGCATGAATTAAATCTAATTTTTGCATGATCTAATCATGGACTAATTTGGACATATATGCAAAAAACTTTTATAAATAAGAATTTTGCTACACTCATACTTCCTAACTTGTGATTAAAAGTAGTAGGAGATGATTAAATTTAGTTCACAAAAAAACTAATTAAGTAATTTTGTGTGATTTTCTTAAGTAAATTTAAATAGAAAATTCTACTAAAATAAAAAATACACTGTGACACGACATTATATAAATATATTAGGAAGTGAACAAAATAATTTAAGCATTAACAAGAATATTTATCATTAGTCATTTCTAATTATAAATAGACTTTTGTACTTTTTAATAATTAATACATGTTGATCGAAATTATATTATTTTAATCAAAAGAGATTTTTCTTGGAATTTGAACAAACATTTTAAGAATCTTTCTAAATACCCTAAACTATTGTTAATGAGTCAATAATTCATTAAATTGTGATTAACGAAAAATAATCTTTTAAACTTTTTTAATTACTTGTTACCTCACATGATAAAAAAAATAGTACAAGATATCATCACAAATAGTATTCATATTGTAGTATAATATTATTTTCTTATGCTTAGTTTTTTCCAAAATAAGAAATGTTGTTCATTCTTTGTAAATTTAAGGAGATAATTTCCAAGTTTCATTTATTTAAAGGGAATCTCCAAGAATTGAATATGAATTAAATTTGGGATATATATAAAATAGCTTAATGAGTAATTAGTTATTTTCTTTTTTTTTTTTCCTCTTCTCGAAACCACCAACCCTTCAACCCTTACTTATTGATCTTTTGTTGTTTTCAAAAACCCATCAAAATTCTTCTTAAAATTTAAGATAATGGTTTGATATAAAAGCTTATCAAGGAGATATTTGTTGATTTTGTTCAAGGCTTTGGATAAACCACTCTTCAATGAATTTGGTCGAATAGGTCCTTCCCCCTTGGGCTCACTTTTGTTGCTTTTTCTCATTAATGAATTTTGTTTGTTGTTGCAATTGGTTCCCACTTGAAAAGTACTTCAAGTAAGTTTTGGATTTTCACTATTCGCCCACATGGTTTCTATTTGATGTATATTTTGAAAGGTTAATATTTTTATCTACTTATTTTAGAAAACTATTTTGAAATTAATTAAAAAGTGTGCAATGTCTAACTTTCTATTTTTAACATTAGAATTATTTCCATTGCAATAACATATTTTAATCACCTTTGTTACATGTTTTAATGTGTATTGATATCATATTTTATTTAGTTATATTACCTATTTTAAACATGTTAATTAATAAATATTTTCAGTTAATTAACATTACTATATTGATTTTATTTACAATTTACCATAAATAATAAACCATTTTCAATTTGTAAAGGGATGTTTTTCCTTCTCTTTTTTTACACTAAATTTTCTTTTCTCCACTTCTCTTTTTGGGTTTTTTTTTTTAATTTTCTACTTGTTAGTTTTAATACACAAATTAATTTGAGATGCTTGTTAAACCCTAGGAAACTTGTGCATTTAGTAGGAAAGTCCTCAAGGATAATGTGACGTGTCTTACACTATTTTCTTCTTGTTTGATTGAGTTATAGCAGTTAGTGAATAAGCCAAGGTTCGTGATCATACAAGTTCATGTGTTCGTGGTTATTATGTTTTATGATTTGGCATACCTAAAACGACAATCTCAAGGACTTAAAAAGGTTCATAATCCTAGTCACTTTAAGATTCATAATTTATTAATATTTTTTTCTCAAATTTTAATCTTTATTGTTTAATGATAGTGATATATCCTTTTAATTTGAAATGATCCAAAGAATAAATAAAACCAAGGGTTTTAGGATTGTTGTGTAATGCCCATTTTTTTTCATTATTATTATTATTATTACCATTATTGTTATTATTTATAATTAATTAACATCAGAGATAGCGCTCGAGTATTTACTTATAGCGTAACGACTCTAGGGAGTTACAATTTAATCATATGATAACTATTTCCATACAAAACTTTCAAAACAAGTTCTCATTTCATAACTTAAAAGTCATACATGATTTAAGGAGGTAATACAAATTTCTTAAAACATCACATTTTCTTTAACTTGCTCTAATCTAATCAGACGCTTCTGATGGATCATCTTCATCTGTTGGCTCCTCCCTGTGACTCCCACTGCCAGCTTGAAATGACCCCATTGAGGATGGTGGTGGTTGAGGAGCTGGTGACCTTCTCCGATCGGCAGGTACGTTTAGGAGCCTAGGCGGCGGGGTCTGAGAAATAACTATTGGTAGATCCACGTGATGAAACTGTTAGGGCACCACTATGTTTGTGGGTCTGAAAGTAAAGTGGACCTATGCTACAAATGTGTCGTCACCTTGAACCCGATCGTAGGTCCATCTTCCCTCCAAAGGCAAGATTGTCGGGTGGAAAAGTGGTTGAAATTCCTCTGTCATGCTTGATCTGAAAGAATGGGGGGTGTAGGAGTGAGCCATCAATTTAGAATTAGGCTGAAGATAAAAGGTATCAT
>JAMLFT010000199.1:0-51157 GCA_026544285.1 Pachyrhizus erosus
TATGAAAAAAATTATTTTTGTTAAAATTTTAAATTCTCAAAACTCAGCTTTAATTAATTTAATTTTTATATTAAAATTTCCTTTTTAATTCAAATATTAACTACCTATATTTTGAAATTAATTCTATTTAATTGATTAAATAATTTCTCTTTTCCACTAAATCTAACTACTTATATTTTTTTTTACTTAAATACCCATTCAATTGCTTTGAATACTTGCTAGTTTGTATTACAATCTATGACCTTGATGTTTAACTTGAAATATTTGAATATTTTTTCTTGTATCTTTTGCATGTAGTGTAATTTTGTTGTTATTTGCTTGTTAATTATACCTTGGATTCAGGATGATGGTGTGTTTAGAATTAGATTGGCTTATATAACTTTTGCACAGTATTCATCCATTCGGGATTGTATTTTTTTATTTTTGTGCATTCATATCTCTAATTTCTATGTAGTATAAATTATTAATCTTTATATCTATATAGTCTTTGGTATAGTGGTTATCCTGTTACACATGCTCTAGCAATTTTGTGGCCAGCCATGCCACATCAAGATCCGGGATTTATAACTGAAGTTAGAAGTAGAAAACCTGCTGTTTTAGAAATTTGCATGACGGCTGTCTACTTAAATCTTTCAAATACAAGTTTCTGACAAGCAGTATTATAGACTTTTAAGACACTTGCATAAATATTGTGGATGTAGGGTTTTGAAATTGAATAATTTTAATATTCAGGTCATAAACAAAGCCTTAAGTACTAATATGGGTGTAGATATGATATTTGATTAGGATTCCCCTATTTCTTTTCCATGCCTCTTATATACTTCCATTATTTATGTTCTTGTTTAAGAATATGCAATCCTTTTCCTACAGTAAACGGAGTACAATGGAATATGATTCACATATTACCCTTTTCATTTATTTCTAGGCTGGATGACTTGGATTCTAGACTATCATCACCTTCTGAAGCTGTAGTTAAAACATGTGGATTTAGTATTGATAAATTAAGCCATGGTGGCCACGGAAGCAGTACATCTTCTAGGTCTTTTAAAAGAAGAATTAGAAAGGGATCTGAAGGACTGAAGTCAATTGGCCGATCACTTGGGTTAGGGGTATCTAGGGCAGTGTTCCCTGAAGATCTTAAAGTTTCAGAAAAGAAGATATTTGATCCTCAAGACAAATTTTTGCTCTCGTGGAATAAGCTTTTTGTTATCTCATGCATTTTAGCCGTGTCTGTTGATCCACTGTTTTTTTATCTTCCTGTCATCAATGATTCATTTCACTGTCTTGGTATAGACCAAAAGTTGGCAATTACAGTTACCACCTTGAGGACATTCATTGATGCTTTCTATCTCATACACATGGCTCTCCAATTTCGTACTGCTTATATTGCTCCATCATCTCGTGTTTTTGGACGAGGTGAGCTTGTGATAGATCCAGCACAGATAGCCAAACGATACCTGCGGCGGTATTTCATTATTGATTTCCTATCAGTGTTGCCTTTACCACAGGTAAAGATTATTTTTTAACTTCATTCAATCTCTTTTGTTAATGCTGCATGATTGTCTTCTTTAGATTTTATGATTCTTTTGTATCAACATTACATTTGTAACTCATCTTTTGTATCTTGGATTGTCAGACTATCTTTGCTGCTATCTTCTTCTTGCTTCTTTTGTGTTCAGTCAAGGGTTGATTTGGGGATTTCATTCATAGATATATGCTGGAAGGCTTTGTTAAATTGATTCTTTTTTTGAGGGTTGGGTGTGAATTGTGAGGAAAGAAAATATTTTACTGAAGAGGATAAAGAAAGAGCACAATGAAGGTAGAGAATACTCCATAGCCAAGGAGCAAAGAAAAAACATTGAATACGCAAACATGTAGTCAATACATAAATAGCTCAAGTCCTTGTGCTTATGCATATCTGTTTTCTTTATTACTATTTTTTTTTGCCGGACATATACTGAACTCTTAGTTTGGTTGACATAAGAGGTCTTGAGTTTTTATTCAATTGCTAATAATTTCTTGAATTTAGAGCATATAATACTTTCTTCTTTTAAATTTGCAACTGCTTTTTAAATATTCGTTAACATATAGGCTGCACTTGGTGTTTGTTCAGGGACATTTTTATAAGATTACAATGCTTATTATTAGTCTAATGTGTGACTGATTAAGTGCATGCTTGCATTAGCTTAACTTTTAGAGAAAAATTACATGTTTTTTTTTTTTTTTCATTTCTGAAAGGTCTTTCATTAGTATTCTGATTATAAGCTATTTTGAACATAAATTAAGCCAATTCAAAATGTACACTAAGGTTTTAAACTCATTATATTTAAAAACCATTCATGGTATCAGATCCTTTATGACATGGTGTTTGGGAGTACAACTCTCACCATTCCCTTACAAATGAAAATGGAGTTTCAGCAACAGGCACAGTCAGCCTGTGCATTTTCCATGCTTCAAAGACGAAGGAATCTTGTGTGAGGGGATGTGTTAATCTCAAAGTTGGTCCTTGACACACCTTATAGGAGAGAAACTGTTGAACTAAAACCATTGTGGAAATTGTTATTGTTGGACTGAGTAGATCTTATATTTTGTTCAACCACATAAAAGAGAGATCTTGTTTGTGTAGCTCTTTAAATTGTAAAATCTGTTGGTTGATTTTATGGCATGGAAATAGATGTGGATGCTTTTGCCTTCCCTATGATGCCATTTTAATATTTAATATGCCTGGTTTATCAGAAAACTTCTTTTGTTTCTATTAATTATTTTCTTCTAAGGACAGTCTAATTCTTTTGATGGTTCCATTTGAGTCATTTAGTTGTGGTTACTAATAACAATGATCATGTGCTTAAAAGAAAATTAATATCAATTGCTTGGAAGGAGCAGAAATCTCCTGATTCTGAGAAAATGAGAATGAGATGGAAGGGTTTTGATTAATATATCGTTCACCTTATTTCATTACCCTATCTGGTCTATTTTCTTATGAAAATGTCCTTTTGTAACTTGTAACAAATTTATTAAAAGCATTATTGGATATTATGAGAAGTATATTACGTGGTTCTGAGTTATGACCTGACCATAACTGGTACTGATAGTCCAGCTAACGTGTGTACTTCCTGTGATGCATACTGTGTAAGTGACACTTCTCTTTTTTATCTCATCCCAATTTGTTTTCCTGGAAGTTAGCATCCTCTTCTTATCTAAATTATCAATCCTTTTGCATAAAGGTAGCTGATTTTATAAACTTTTTCAAGGTCTCCCTGCCTTTAATGGTAAAATAATACCTTTTACTTCTAATTTAATAATTGGCTGATTCTCTGTTAGGACTATGGGAAGGGAGAATTAGTTAAGGTAGTTAGACTATTAATGAGTTAGTTAGTTACAGGGGTGTAGTAGATATAAATAGGGGAAGAAGGATAGGAGAGGGGAAATGGTTGTCATTTTTTAGATTGAGCATTAACTCTTTGTGAAAGGAGAAACCTTTTGTGATGGGGAAGCCCTTTGAAGAGAGTTTTCTCTCTTATTTTCTGTTCTTTTCTTTCTACTAATTCAATAAAATATTTTTTTTTCTTTCTCTTTTTAATTCTCTTGGTTCCTAACAATTGGTTCGACCTGCTGGATCTTTGACATCTTTGAGGGATAGCCAATGTTAAGAGACGGAGAAAGTGCAAATTTGGCCTAATAAGGAGGAGCTGCCAGTGTTTGTAGGGGCAGACTCAATTGGTTAGATTTTTACGGCTGAAAATTCTGAGGTACAAGAAATTCATCCATTCCATAAGCTGCAATATGCATTCATTAGCATGGAGGGTGTGGCAATGCATTGGTTCTATTCTTGGTGCCAAGAGAACCCAAATTCAGATTGGGGGTCATTTTCCGTAGCTTTGATCAAAAGATTTGGAGATAACTATGGTAGCCAAGTCTTTAAAAGATTGACTATCTTGAAGAAAGAAGATCAACTTGAGATGGAAACTTGCATAAAAGAAAAGGAGACTTCCACTGTCTTCTTGAAAGAAAGGACCATCATTGCAGAGCTGAAAGGCATGCTGCGCAAGTTATTGAATGAAGAGGCTGATCCCCATTCAACTCAGCAAGACAAACATATCATGGAGGGAAGTGAGTCAGAATGCAGTGAAGCAGAAGTTAGTTCTTGGGCAAGAAAGGTGGAACTACCCTCCTTTGATGGAAGCATAAAAGTGGAAATTGATTCAAAGGATAGCAGTTTTGATTGTGACAGTGACCAATTGGAATTCTTGAAATCAAAAACCAAAAGTAAAGAAGGTTCAGTAATCAAGAACCACACCCTTTGTGGTAGAGAAGAAACCAAAAATGAAGCAAGATTAACAAGAGAAACAAAGATTGAAAAAGTTTTGATGCAGGAAGAAGTTGATACTTCAATGAAGAGGGAGAAAAACAAGGAAAACATATTGAAGAATATGGCTGGGAAGACTATTTTTTGGATTACATAGTGATAGAGTTGATCAAGAGGCAAGTTGAAGGTGACACTGCAATCAAGACTCATTATTTTCAAAATCCAGATTTTTATAAGAGTCTGTTATGATGAAACAAAAATCACTGTCTAACCCAAATTCCATCATGAAGGTGGTTGGAACATTAGTGACATTGGAATCTTGAAATTTCAACATGCTAGGTGAACCATTACCATTAAACTTTGTTTGGTTTATAGACGACAACTCAACAATGGAGCCAGGGCAGAAAGGGTGTACAGAGGCAGTCATAATGATTCAAGTTATACAGAGTCCACCTTCATCCCCACCACCACCAAAGCCTCCAGATCAGAGTTTGCATGCACGGGCAATGGGTAGTTCCCAGCAAAGCTAAAATGGGTGCAGTTGTTTTCTAGCAATTGGAGAAAAATTGAGGAAGTGTGTCATTTCAGTGTGCAATTCCACTTTTCAAATTCCAACCTTGAGGACAAGGTTGATTTTTAAAGGGAAAGTTTGTTAAGGTAGTTAGATTATTAATGAGTTAATTAGTTAAATGGGTTTAGTAGATATAAATAGGGGAAGAAGGATAGGAGAGGAGAAATGATTGTCATTTTTTAGATTGAGTATTAACTCTTTGTGAAAGGAGAAATCCTTTGTAAAGGGGAAACCTTTGGAGTAGAGTTTTCTCTCCTGTTTTTTGTTTTTTTCTTTCTACTAATTCAATAAAATCTTTCTTATCTTTCCTTTACTAATTCTTGGTTCCTAACATTCTCTCTTCCAAAAATTCCTTAATGCGATTGTCAAATTACATTTTTTTTAGACATTATTAGAGATCCCATGGCTAAAAGGATATTACTAACCATTTGAATGGCTAAGTGAGTACTTTTAAACATTGTGTCATGAATGTTCCCTTATAGACATAGCCATCATTCCTTTGAAAACTGTGACTGTAATTATAGTCTTTTTTCACTAATAAGTGTTTATTATTTTTACCTGTTCTTTGCTCTTGTATTCAGATTGTGGTTTGGAGATTTCTGCAGAGGTCACAAGGTTCAGATGTACTTGCAACAAAGCGGGCCCTTCTGTTCATCATTTTGCTTCAGTACATTCCTAGATTTTTCAGGATGTTACCATTGACCTCTGAACTTAAGAGAACAGCAGGTGTCTTTGCTGAAACTGCATGGGCAGGAGCTGCATATTATTTGCTATTATTTATGCTTGCTAGTCATGTAAGTTTTGTTTAATTTTGGTTGTTGAATTATATTAGACTTCCCAGCTTTTCTTTTTAAGTTATTTTTGGAGTTATTACACTTACTAAGTATTTATTATGCTATTACACTAGCTATTTAGCTTTATGATGCATCAACTTTGACAAGAATTTATTTTGCACCCTTTTCCATCAATGATTCTTTCAGATAGTTGGGTCTTTTTGGTACTTGTTAGCTGTTGAGCGCAATGACTTTTGCTGGCAAAAGGCTTGTAGTGACAATGGGTACAATAAAAATTTCTTGTATTGTGGCAACCAATACATGGAAGGTTATAGTTCCTGGCAGACTAGAAGTAAAGATATTCTTACATCACAGTGCTCTGCAGATAATGATAATTCACCTTTTGACTATGGAATTTTCAAACAAGCTTTGTCATCTCGTATTGTTTCATCTAAGAAGTTCTTCTCCAAGTACTGTTACTGCTTATGGTGGGGGCTCCAGAATTTAAGGTATTCCATTTTATTTTCCTTTGGCGATTCATGTATTCAAAGTGATTAGAACTAAACATTATGCCATATATATTCAGTCTGAACTGAATACTATATGCTGAGTGTTTCTCCAGGTGTATCTACAATTCTGGATTGATTATAAGTATTTAGTATATATCAGGGATGTTGAAATTTTGGATTTCAGGTTTAGAGAGGAAGAGATACAAAAGATAATGAAACATTAAATTGATATTAACTGAAATGTATTACAATGTATTGATGTATTCATAAAAACCTATAATACTAATCCTTATTTATATGTATCATAATCTTAGCTAATTAGGGACATAAAAGAAATATAATAACTAATTCTAGAGGATAATTTAAGATATGATAAGATATTTTATATATTTTAACACTCTTCTTTAAGCTAAAGCTTCATTAGCTTTATGCTTTTTACAAATAAATCCTCTTTGTAATAGAAAGAAAATAAACCCTAAATGTTAGGGCAAGTGAAATCCAGAAACTGAGCACAACCACTAAAATATAGGGGTGCAACAAAGCAAATGCAGTTGTCATACAATCAAACAAGAGGGGGACCAACCAAACCAAAGGACCCTTTAAAACAAACCCAAAGACCAAACAAGGTAGAAAACAAAATTGAGAGAGCCAAATGGCAACTAAAAACAGCAAGATGATGTCAATTGAGCCAACCAAAAACTCAATAAATGCGAAATCAAGCCACAGTCAATCTGGATGAAGAATCTAGGAAGTATGATTATTCAACAATCCTAATTCTCAACAGCAACAATCAAGTTTGATTCTTCAACAAAGTATGATTATTCTTAGAATTTGCCCACAAAACTGACTTATAAGGTGGGGATTGTCCAAGCCTTTTAAGGCCCACATTGGTCATATATTTAGTTAATGTGGGATTTGAACAAACCTCTTTTGCCCAAACTAAACATCTGGAGCATTCACAAATGCAGGTGGCTTAATAACAACACCCCCTCACACCTAGGAACAAACATCTATAGCATGGACAAATATGGGTGACCCAATAACAAATATATGATTTTCTTTATGATAGAATTTGGGCTTAGGGTTTAACTTAACCCACAAAACTAGCTTATTAGGTAAGGATTGTCCAAGCCTTATAAGGACTACATTGATGGCCATATCTCTAGTTGATGTAAGATCTCAACAATTATGAACTAAAATGAAAGGCTAATTCACATTGGAAAGCATCATATGATATATGGGGAGGTGAATGGATAAAAAAAGTGCACATCCTCAGGGTTTAGAGTTGAATCACATATTAAAGCAAATCTTACATAATGCTTGACGTATGCCTGCATTATGTATTGAACACCAATTTGTTAAACCACTAGGGAAATATAAAAGAAGAAAATGCAGGAAGGTAAGATATGAATAATTGTTGTGTGGCCATAGATAACTACTATTGAACACAAAATTAGAATTGGAATTAACATAAGACACAAGAGAAAGAAAAATGCTACTTTCGAAGGATATCTCAAAAGCTAATTTTCTTGTACCTTTTTATAATTATCTTGTGTTGACGATAAGACTTGTTTTGGAGGATATCTTATCCTCTCTTTAGTTGTATTTTTCGTACTCACCAATAAATTTTCCTTTTATATAAATGAATAAAAATTATAAGAATACTACTAATGTCTTGGAGCATAATTAAGCTTGTTCTAGTAGAAAAGCCCATTTCTGAAGGTAGGTTACTAACTCTAGTCATTATATATGATCAATGGAAATGGTTTTTGCAGAATGCCCATTAGTTTTTATGGAGTTTGAATATATAAATCCAAAGATTTAAAAAATTACTAATTGTATCAATTGTGTATTTTTATCAATTCTTTCTAAAGTTGTTCAAGTCTATCTCATTCATTTTTGTGCATGTTTCAAAATTGGTTTCTAAGTCAAATTTTCTAGTATGTTAATACATGATTATAAATCCTTGAATTTTATAATTTAATATCTATTGAATATGTGATTATCAATTTTCTTAGAATTGTGGGTTATGGGCCTAACTCAACCCCATAAAATCAGCTTGTCAGGTAAGGGTTGCCCCCTACTTATATACACTAATTTGGTCTCATCACTAGTTGATGTGGGATCTTTAACACACTCAACACACCCTTTCATGTTGAGGATTGAACATCTTGAACGTATTTATGGGTGGTTTGATAACGAATGACATGATAGGCCCTACAATAGGTCATTAGGATAAACTCTGATACTATCTTAGAATTGTGACTTATGGACCTTACTCAACCCAACAAAACTGGCTTGTAAGGTGAGGGTTATCTTCACTTATATACACTAATTTGGTCTCATCACTAGTCAATGTGGGATTTCCAACAAATTCAATGTATGAACATTGTCTGAGATACATTTTTAGGTCAATGCTTGTTTGAATAGTTTGTACTTTTTGGATAGACTACTTTTAAACAATAGGGATTCATCCAAATGTGCCTTAGTTTTTTAGTGATTTAGTGTAGATGATATCATTTGTTCATGTGTTTGGAGTTCATTCCCATATCATAGAATGCTCTTCATGTAGCATTCAGATTGAATGACTCTATAAAATTATGTCGCTACTTCTGCATGGTATGGGTAACACATCTCTACTTTTCTCAGGGGAATCCTTAGAGTTACCACAACTTAGTTTTCAATTCGCCTCTGACCATCAAATGAAATGTAAATAACCCATTTTCCCCTCTTTGAAGGAAAGGGTGTTTCTGGTTTTGTTGGTTCTTGAAACAATTTTGTCTTCTGCATATTACTGTATCTCTAGAGTCAATAATTTGATTATTCATGTATCCATACTTATTGTTTATTAATTTATTTCACTGCAGTACACTTGGCCAGGGGCTTGAAACTAGCACCTACACTTGGGAGGTTATCTTTTCAATAGCACTAGCCATAGCTGGCCTTATCCTCTTTGCACTTCTGATTGGTAACATGCAGGTATACTTAAAATCAGTTAATTTAACATGTGCTGAATAAGAATATCGGTGGTGTTGGGCCTTTTGAAGGGTGTTGGGTCTGTCCTATAGATTTGCATCAGTTTCTGTTTATTAATTTATGTGGTTTTGGCTTACATAATAAAGAATTAAGATTCTGTGGTATTGTTCAGTCTTTTTGGTAGTGTTTGTGGACGGAAAGAAAAGTAGAACTTTTTAGGGAACTTGTTTGATTCTAGACTTCATTTGGGATAGGGTTAATTTTTTCAGCTTCCTTGTGGGGTTCTTGTCATGGTCTTTTGGTAGAGTATATGGAAAATATAAAATAAAACTACATAATTTCAAGTCTTTTAAGTGACATGTCTTTGTCAAATGTGCCGATTGGCATGATTTGTTATGTTCTCCTAGGTTCTAGTTTTTCACTTTTTTGTACTATTCTCTTCCAAAAATGGATGTAAATGAGTGGGGTTAAGGATATTAAATCATTTAAATGGTGTTGTTAGATTGGTGTAGCTAGCCTCCAAAGTCCATATAGTTATCCTGAGTCTGTATGGGCAGCTAGAGGTAATATATCTTCTGATGTATGCTGCATTGAGGAAAGATTGATTGATTGTCTTTGGTCTTTTTCATTGGCTATAAACTCTAATGCATGTATAGTTTAAGTTCAATGCTATTATTGCCAGATGATCTTGAACGTCATCCCTAGAAATGATGAACTATTCATGTTAAGAAAGGGGTAAAGATGGTTCTGCATGAAAGTAGTTAGACCAAATACACATGCACACAGATACTGAGGACTGACGAGAGAACAATGGATGTTGTTTGTTTGTTTTCTAATTTTTGTTTGATTTGTTTCTCCTCATCACATTGGCCTTGTAAATAGCTTTCCAGGTTTATGATTACTAAAGCATTAAGAGTGGATTGTTTGTGACTGGTATTGTGATTTCTTTATATGATTACAGACATATCTTCAATCTCTTACAATTAGACTTGAGGAAATGAGAGTCAAAAGACGTGATTCAGAACAATGGATGCATCATCGCTTGCTCCCACAAGATCTTAGAGAGCGTGTGAGACGATATGATCAATACAAGTGGTTGGCAACACGTGGTGTAGATGAAGAAGGTTTGGTTCAGAGTTTGCCAAAGGATCTTCAAAGGGACATTAAGCGTCACCTTTGTCTGGCTCTAGTGAGAAGGGTATGCTGTCAAACACTTGAAAATTAGCAAAACACCCAAAATGCGCTAACTCAAATGTGGAAACTAAAAGGGACTCAAGTTTTTTTTTTCCTGACAAAAAAGATGACCTAAAGAATCTTACATAAAGAAAGTAATGTATAGTTAGTTTTTTGTTATATGGTTATGGAATTACAACTATATGACAACATCAAGTTGTGGCTAGTCGTTCTCTTGCACGGATTATTTATTTGGTCCTTGTACATGTACAAAATTGTTATTAAACTAACTAAAGTTTTTGCTAACATACTTTTTTCTTAATCCTGTGGTACCTTTAGTTTCTGACAATGAATTCTGAATCAGATGAAAAAGTTTAAGTCACTCCTCAAGGTTTGTTAAATTCTCTGGCTAGGAGATATGCCAAAAGGATCTTCCAGTAGCATTGATGAGAGTTGTTTTGGATGTTTTTATTATCTTAATAGCATCCTTTATTTTATTGGCGTGATAATAAGATTTCTTGCTCTTAAGATGTGCTTTCCAAAATCTTTAAGGCTTTAATCATTCAATGCCCTTTGAGATCTTCCAGATTTGTTCTCCCTTTTAGATTAACTCACTAAATTGGTGCCTGAGCATCAAAATTTGTTAATTTATTAATTGCTTTTCTGGGATTTGTAGGTTCCACTATTTGAGAGTATGGATGAGAGATTGCTTGATGCCATATGTGAGAGACTGAAGCCATGCTTATTTACAGAGAGTACTTACATTGTTCGTGAAGGGGATCCAGTTGATGAGATGCTTTTCATCATAAGAGGTCGCCTTGAGAGTGTTACTACAGATGGTGGGAGGAGTGGATTCTTTAATCGTGGTTTTTTAAAAGAGGCCGACTTCTGTGGGGAGGAGCTTTTGACTTGGGCACTGGATCCCAAATCTGGCTCTAACCTCCCATCTTCTACTCGAACAGTTAAAGCTTTAACGGAGGTTGAGGCTTTTGCCTTAACAGCTGAAGAGTTAAAGTTTGTTGCTAGTCAGTTTAGGCGCCTGCATAGTAGACAAGTTCAGCACACCTTTCGCTTTTACTCTCAACAATGGAGGACTTGGGCTGCATGCTTTATTCAAGCAGCATGGCGGCGGTATTCCAAAAGGAAAATTATGGAGCTTAGTCGGAAGGACGAACCCGAGGAGTCAGAAGGAACTCGTAGCAATGCCAGTGGCAGTTCGTACAGCCTTGGTGCCACCTTCTTGGCCTCAAGATTTGCCGCAAATGCTCTTCGCGGTGTGCATCGGAATCGGGAATCCAAGAGTGCTAGGGAGTTAGTGAAACTACAGAAACCTCCTGAGCCTGACTTCACTGCTGATGATGCAGACTAAATTTTCACATGTAGCTACTCTTCTAAATGCATGTTTTCAACTTTTCATTTACTATTTTGAATACACCTTTCTATGCATGGTTAAAAGTCAAATATTATATCATTGTCAGAAAATTAGAAAAATATCTCATAATATCTTTTTTATATATCTTAGACTATTTTAGAGTATCCTAAATGATCTGTTAGGATTTATTTTTATTTTATATTCGATGATTCATGATTTGTTTCCTTATTCAATTAGGACCTTTGTAATTATAAGTCTCGTACAATGTAAATAGGAATATTATCTCTTATATTTATTTGTATTTATTGCATTAAGTCTATCTATATACAAAATGGATACCATTGTGTTGCCAAGACACACAAGTTCATCAACTCTTGCATTTGTGTTTCTCTTTTTCAACTTGGTATCAGAGTGGTACCATTTGTCTTGTCATTATTCTGTGTTGGGTTCCCAAAAATTTAAACTTCGATTTGTCACCTTCTCTACTGTGTTTATTTTTCCTAGTGTGACACCACTTTCTGTTGTTGTGTCACGACTTTTTCCAACATGTTTCCAGTCCTGTTCAGTTTGCCTACTAGGATATAAGGAGAAGGGAGAGTTAGTTAATATAGTTAGACTATTAATGTGTTAGTTTAGTTGGAAGGGTTTATTAGATGTAAATAGGGGAAGGAGGTTAAGAGAGAGGGGGATTTGTTATCATAAATTGAGCATTGACTCTTTGTAAAAGGGAAACCTTTACAGGAGAGTTTTCTCTTCTATTTATTTTATTTTGTTTTGTTTACTATTTAATATAATCTTTCTTTGCTTAGCCTTTTTGATTCTTGGTTCCTAATAATTGGTCTGACTTGCTGGATCTTTGAGGGAGAGCTAATTTTAAGAGATATAAGAAGCACAAATTTGTGCTAAGGAGGAGCTACTAGTGTTTGTAGGGGCAAACCTTATTGATTGGATTGCTAGGGCTAAAAATCCTTTGAGGTACAAGAAATTGATTCATTCTATAAGCTGCAATATGCATGCATGAGCATGGTGGGTGTGACAATGTGTTGGTTCTATTGGTGCCAACAGAACCTAAGTTTAGATTGGTAGTCATTTTCCACAGCTTTGATAAAAAAAATCGGAGATAGTTATGGTAGTCAAGTCTTCGAAAGATTGACTATGAGAAGATTAACTTGAGACAAAAACTCGCATTGGAAAAAGGGAGACTTCCATAGTATTTTTGAAAGAGAGGACTAACATTTCAGAGTTGAAACACATGGTGCTGGAAGATATTGAGTGAAGAGGTTGATCCCCATTCAACTTAGCAAAGAAAACATAACATGGATGGAGGTGGGTTAGAATGCAATGAAGCATATGCTAGTTCTTGAGCAAGAAAGATGGAACTACCAACCTTCAAGGAAGAATAGAAGGGGAAATTGATTCAAAGTGTAGCAATTTTAGTTTGATAATGACCCATTGCAATTCTTGAAATTAGAAAGTAGAAGGAAAGAAGGTTTAGTAATCAAGAACCACACCCTTTGAGGTGGAGAAGAAGCAAAAGTGAAGCAAAATTAGCAAGAGAAACAAAGATTGAAAAAGTTATGATGGAGGAAGAAGTTAATCCTTTGATGAAGAGGGAGAAATACAAGGAAAACAAAGTGAAGAATGTCGGCTTGGAAGACTATTTTTTAGATGATCTAGTGATAGAATTGATCAAGAAGCAAGTTGAAGGTGGCGATGCGACCAAGTTTCGTTATTTTCACAAATCCAATTTTTATAAAAAGATTGTTATGATGAAACAAAAATCATTATTGAACCCAAATTTGATCATAAAGGTGGTTGGAATGTTAATGGCATTGGAGTCTTGGAATTTCAAATTATTGGGTGAGTCTTTACCATTAAAATTTGTGGTGTCTATGGATGATAGCTCGACAATGGAGAGAAGGTAGAAGGGATGTATAGAGGTATTGAAACAGTCATGATGATTCAAGTTAATTGGAGTCCACCCTTATCCTTACCACCATTGAAGCCACCAGACCAAAGTTTGCATGTAGGGCCAATGGGTAGTTCCCAACTAAGTTGCAATGGGTGCAATTGTTTTCCAATTTGGAGAAAACTTGAGGAAGTGTGTCATTTTAGTGTGCAATTCCAGTTTTCAAATTTCAACCTTGAGGACAAGGTTAACTTTTTGAAAGGGAGTATTGTTGGGATATAAGTAGAAGAGAGAGTCAATTAAGATAGTTAGACTATCAATAAGTTGGTTAGTTAGTTAGAAGGGTTTATTAGATATAAATAGGGGAAAAAGGTTAGGGGAGATGGGGTGTAAATTGAGCATTGACTCTTTGTGAAGGAGAACTTTTTAGAGGAGAGTTTTCTCTTCTATTTTTTGTTCTTTTCTTACTATTCAATAAAATCTTTCTTTATCTTCCTTTTTTGATTCTTGGTTCCTAACAATTGGTCAAACTTGCTAGATCTTTAAGGAAGAGTCAATGTTAAGAGATGGAGAAAATGCATATTTGGGCTTAGAAGGGGGAGTTGGTAGTGTTTGTAGAGGCTTACCCAATTGGTTCGACTGTTAGGGTTGAAAAGTTCTTTGAGGTACAAGAATAACCTAGGCCTTATATGTTTGGCTTACCCTTGAAATACTCTACAATGTGTGATCAAATTCTTGGATCACCTGTAGCCCCAACAATGACATCTGCATTTTCTGCCCTTCTCCGCATTTCACCTAAATTTGCCATAGAATCTCCTACTATTTTTTTCCTTGCCTCTTATAGTGATAATTTTGGACGCTTACGCTTAGGCTCTTATAACTTCAAGAGTAAGTATAAGTATGACCATTGTGATCGTAATGGCCATACCATTGATTGGTGCTGGAAGCTGCATGGTAAATTCCCTCATCCAGCAAATACTACTCAGGCATCCACTCTTGATCCAACTGGGCCACCTATACTGCTAGTTGATTAGTTTCATATGATTCTTGCTCTCTTTGAGGAATTTCTCCATTGGTATGAAAGTTGATAACCTCCCAACATTATTGCTTCAATGACTCACACTAGTAAATCTTCTGCTTACCTCTCTCAATCGTCTTCCCTAGGTCCTTATCTACTTGATTTTAGTGCATCTAACCACATTACTAGTAGTTGTTCTCTTTTCTCTTCACTTACTACAAATGACCCTTTTCCCTCCATCACCCTTGTCAATGGTACTCAAACACAAGCCTTAGGCATTGACACTCCCCATTTACTTCAATCACTTATTGTTCACTTTGTTTTTTATATACCTGATTGTCCTTTTAACTTACTATATGTCACTCATCTAACCGAATCCCATGACTTTATTCTCACTTTTACTAAACTATTTGTAACCTTGCAAGAACGAATCTCGAGATGCACGATTGACATCGGATTTGAGTCGCATGATCTACACTATCTCTTTGCTTCACCATCAATATATGTATTTACTATCTTTCCAATGATGATTCAGGCTTAGCTAGGATATCTCGATTTGCTCAAACTACAACAGATGGTGTCAAGCCTCCATAGTTTGTCTAGTTTACATTGTGAGTCGTGTTAGAAAAACACATTCGTCAGTCATTTCCTAATAGAGTCAATATGCAAGTTACATCTTCCTTTTCCTTAATTCACTCAGATGCTTAGGGTCCTTCTCATACTGAGAGTGCATTTGGTCTTCGCTACTTTGTTTCTTTTAATGATAATTTTTCTTGTACATGGATTTGATTAATGAAAAGTCAGTCTAAATTATTTTCTATCTTTGAGAAGTTTTATAATGAAATAAAAACACAATTTGGTAAACTTATTTGTTTTCTTTGTAGTGATAATGCTCGTGACTATTTGTCTCATCAATTTTAGAAGTTCATGGTGTTTAAAGGGATTCTTCATCAAACATCTTGTCCCCATACACTTCAACAAAATGGAGTGGTTGAATGTAAGAATTGATATCTCATTGAAACTACTTGGACCTTTCTCACCCATCATCATTTTCCCCATTGCTTCTAGCGTGATGTTGTCCTTACAACTTACTACATCATTAATCACATGTCATCCTTTGTCCTCTATGATCAAGTTCCCCACTTTATACTCTTTCCAAAGTTTCCTCTCTACAATCTTCCTCCACATGTCTTTGGTTCTACCTATTTTGTTCACAATCTCATTCTAGGTTGTGACAAGCTCTTTCTTCGCTTCTTCAAATGTGTCTTCCTAAGTTATCATCATTCTCAAAAAGGTTTCCATTGTTTTGCTTTTGATCTTAACAAGTACTTTATCTTTGTTGATGTCTCCTTTTTTGAATTTATCTCATACTTTGAGTTTGTCAACTTTGATCTTGACCTATGGAGTCATGCCTCTCCTAGTCCACCTGTTCTTATTCTTCTTTTCTTACCAAATGACTTTGCTCCAACCCAGGATGATCCTCCAGCACTTTTCGACCACTTGAGGTGCAGCTTCGCCTTCGACCATCATACATTATGCCTCTTCTTTCGACTGATGAGATAGTAGAGCCCATGTTTGACTCTTCCGCGGTTTCATCTCCTACACTGAATTTTGATATGCCCAATGACCTTTATTGGCCTATTGCTCTTCGAAAAAGTATACGTTGAACTTGTAATCCATTCCTACATATACTAACCTTAGCAATCATTGTCTTTCTCCTACACAATATACTTGTATGTCTTCTTGGTCTTCTATTTCTATTCCCAATACCCTAGGTAAAGCAATATCATAACCAAAGTGGAGGCAAACAATGATTGACGACATGTGTGGTCTTTAGAGTAGTGGCATGTGGGAGTTGGTTCCTCTTCCTATTGACAAATCTACTGTTGGGTGTCATTGGTTATACACTCTTAAAGTTGGTTCCAATGGTACCATTGATCGATATAAAGCCTGTTTGGTTGCAAAAGGATACACACAAGTCTATGATAGGATTACATTAACACTTTCTCTCTAGTCGTCAAGATGACTTCTATTAGACTCCTCTTCTCGATAGTTGACATTTGTCATTGGTCCCTTTTCTAACTTGATATTAAGAATGTCTTTTTTCATGGTGATCTTGATGAAGAAGTTTACATGGAGTAATTGAGTTTGTTGCTTAGGGGGAGTCTTCTACTATGGTGTGTCGTCTTCGTAGGTCTCTCTATGGGCTTAAATAATCATCTCGAGCTTGGTTTGTTCGCTTTAGGGATGTTATGCAACAATTTGGGTTGACATGTAGTGAATCTTATCACTCTGTCTACTATTACCAATCCTCTAAAGGATGCATTTATCTTATTGTCTATGTAGATGACATTGTTATCATAGGTAGTGATCAAGATGACATTTCTAATTTGAAAAGTATTTAACTCACAAATTTCAGACTAAAGACCTTGCCAAGCTTCAATATTTCTTGGATATCGAAGTTGCTCAATCCAAGGATGGATTAGTTATTTCATAGAGGAAATATGCTCTTGATATCCTAGAAGAAACTAGTTTATTAAATGAAAAATGAATAGACATACCCATGGATTTGAGTGTCAAATTGGTACCTAATCAAGGGAGCCCTTCTCAAATCCTAGAAGATAGATGAGGTTGGTTGGGAAGTTGAGCTATCTAATTGTGACTCAACCAAACATTGCTTTTGCAGCATGTGTGGTAAGTCAATTTCTAAAATCACCGTACCAAGAGCATTGGAAACAGTAACTCGGATCTTTAAATATATTAAGATTGCTCTTGACAAAAGTCTTATTTATGAAGACAAGGGACACTCAAATTATTGGATATTTAGATGCTAGTTGGGTTGGCTCATCTAGTGATAGACACTTCATTTCAGGATATTGTGTTTTAGTTGGAAGCAACCTGATATCTTGGAAAAACAAAAAATAGAATGTTGTGGCAAGATCAAGTGTTGAAGCAAAGTATAAGGCCATGACATTATTGATGTGTGAACTCGTATGCCTGAGCAACTTCTCAAAGAACTCAAATTTGAAGAGGACTTAGAAATGACTATCATATGTGATAATCAGACAACTTTACATATTGTTTCTAATCTTGTCTTCCATGAAAGGACTAAACACATTGAAGTTGACTGTCATTTTCTAAGAAAGAAACTTGAGTTTGGAGACATTACTACAAACTTCATTAATTCTAGTGATATGTTGATAGACATTTTCACTAAGTTTCTTAGGAGACCAAGGATTAGTCATATTATTAACAAGCTAGGTACATTTGATTTGTATGTTCTACCTTGAAGGGGAGTATCGAAAATAAGGAAATAAAATATGATGTAATTTAGAAAATAAAATATTTAGGCATATTATCTTTGATTTAGAGAAAGTTATATCTCCTCTAATTTATTGTAATAAATTTTTTTTGCATACATAAATTTTCATTTGTGTTGTGTTTAAACACAGTTTTCAACATAATATTTTTTTTGTTTATTATCTTTTTAACACTTTTTAAATAAAATCTCTCGATTTTTCCTTTTTGATTCTTGGTTTCTAACATTGCCATCTCAATAAGACACTTGTCACCTACTTTTCTGGTGAAATCTCCAACAGTCACTAATCATTATAGTTGACTTTTTGGGTGCCCGCCTCTTATAAGTGTTGTGTTGCTTAAATTTTTGCCCTTTTGTTTCTAATTACGACTTCCTCTAGCATTACACCTTAGCCCAACCCTTGGGAAACTCCTATAACTTATGAAGATTTCTTCCAATGGTACGAGCATTGTTAGACATTTAGTTATATTGCTTTGGTGTTTTTCAAGCAATTCCTTTCTAACTAATGAACCACATTAGTGACTTATATTCCTAACAACAATCATTTCCATGGTGACTTTTTTTCCACTTGTGAATCATACGTGACTTCTTTTCCACCAATGATTATTTCGATGGTGACTCTTTCTCTTTAGATGAATCATATTAGTGGTGGCTTCTTTTTCATCGATGGTTATTCTTGTGTTGACTCTTTTCTCACAAATGACTTATATTAACGGTGACTTTTTTTTTTTTCATAGATGATCATTCAATGGTGGGTTATGTCAATTATGACTCACTCCACTTCAATTCTCTTCTTAGTTGTTGTCAAACTTAGTTTCAAGTTTAAATATTATGGGTCACCAATAATATTAGTGTGAAGCTTCCATTTGTGGTTTTGGGAAGGACTTAGCTTTGCTCAATTGCTTGTCAAGAAATTTCTCTTAAATTGATGGTCATTTCAGCTATTTGACCAAGCCATCTTTTAGCAATTCTCTCTAGTTTCTTGAGCATCTCCAAGTTGCCTCTCCAAGTATTATTTTTTGGTGGAGCTCAATTTTTATGTTTCATAATTATTTTTTATTTCTAGGAAAATGATTTGTTTTCTTGTAACAAGGAAACTTAATAAACTTTAGCTTTAGGGTGAGTGTTAGAAAATCTTGAAAATAATTTGATATAGTTTTTTATATACATCTTACACTATTGTAGAGTATCTTAAATGGTTAGGATTTTTATTATTTGTTTCTTTATTTAGTTAGGATCTTTATAATCCTATAATATAATAGGAATATTATCTCTTATATTTGTTCATATTTATTACATTAAGTCTATATAAAATAGATTTTGTTAGCCAATAAGTTATTTGTCTGAGTAAAATTTGACTTGGTTTTCTTAAGCACGATTTTGGATTTGAACTTTGTGCATTGAAAAAACATGCTATACTGTGAAGACACGGTTTCATTATTTCTTGCATTTGTTTTTCTCTTTTTCAACGCATTTATTTCAGTTGCAATGTGAAGACAACAAGTTATACTGTGCTTCTGGTTCCTTCTAAATTAAACATCAACCCAACCAGCTGTTTTGTTATGCCTGTCTGCCACAACAGAGAACGCAATGTACTGTTCAAAATTTTATAAATAGTAGAGATTATTGGTTGGCAGATATGTTATTGAAGTGCGATTAACAAGCATGTCGGTTTATAACCATTGGAACCACTTTTAGCACAGTTGAACACTTAAAAATGCTAATTGGGAAATTGAAGGACATGCCACCTGACATTCAATAATGTTCTCAGTTTCGTATTAATTGACAAACTACGTCTAATAGGAACGTCAACATAATCCAGTTTTAAGTCATGTACTGTCTGAAATTTGCAATTTAACTGCAATTTTATTGTTTGTTTGCATACATTTTCCAATATCAACTTATCCTTTTGCTTACGTTTATGCCAGACTGTACAGATAGATTGTGTACAGGTAATACTTGATGACGAACATTATAGAGTGTTGATATTTTGCTGACTATTGTCCAAAGCGAAGCAGTACAGTGACATTTCTATCATTAGTTTGGTAAATGTGTTCTCCTTGGAGTTTTATTTTACAGCAAAGTAAAAGTAGGAGTCAAAATCAGCAAGACCACTCTTACATTACTCAATTTCATTCGTAACCTTATCTCTGATTTCACCCTTTTAGCAAGACTGCATATGCTTCGTTTCAATGAAAAAGAAAGAATGTACCAGGAAAACTCATGTTAAAATCCACAGTTGTGGAAAGATTTAGAGCTAGCACATTTCTCCTCACTGACAAAAGAAACTGGTTTTGTTTTCCATGATCTATATTGGCATACATTTACCACTGATATGTCCAAGATAGACATTGAGGACAGCATGACAATGGTCCTCATGAGTATGTCAGACAAAACAATTAGAATATTCAATTAGAAAGAAAGCATCAGGAGAAAAGTATACTAAGATACAAAATATGATACCTGGAAAATATGAATAAAATCATAACTGCAAAACAACCTATACTGATGAGTCTAACAATTTCTGAACGTTTGAACTTAATGTGGGAACCAAAAGTCTAGCAGAAGGATCCCCGTAATTCCCTGTTGCAACTAAAGCTTTCATGAAATGATTTAATAATCCTGCCATTTTTTTCACAAGCCATGAATCAGTCAATTTTCACTGACGAGTAGATTAGCTTTATGAACCAGAAGCATGAATAGAAACCAATTGTACCAGTCACCACAAAGAAACCATAAGAAAGAAGCAGCATGTACCCAAAATACAAGATTCCAGATACTGGTTTTGTGATTTCAAGCTTTGTGAAGAAGTAAAATGCAGCATAGAGGAAAAGGTAGAGTGCAGAGGAACCTGAAGTCAAATATGACCTCCACCACCAACGGTAGTCCTCACTACACAGCTGGAAGTAGCAGAGAACTATTGTGATCTCAGCACAAGTAACAATGAGGATGAGGAACACAATGAACAGGAAACCAAATATATAATAAAATTGATGCAACCAGATAGATGTGAGAATGAAGAAAAGCTCAATGAAGACAGCACCAAATGGGAGTATGCCTCCTATTAGAATAGAGAAGACTGAGTTCATGTACCAAGGCTGCTCTGGGATCTGCCTGGCTATCTTGTTTGTCTTTACAGGATCCTCAGTCACTGGCTTTTTATAACCAAAGTGCCCACCAAGAAACACAAGTGGAACTGAGATGCAAAACCATAAGAAAACAAGAGCAAACATTGTACCAAATGGCACAGCCCCAGAAGACTTTTGGCCCCATATTAGAGCATTTAACACAAAGAAAATTGCAAACGCAATGCCAGGAAACATGAAGGCTGTCTTGAGAGCAATATTTTTCCATTCTGTTCCCTTGAACATCTTATAAAGACGTGTTGAAGAATATCCACCACACAGTCCCATAAGGACCCAGAGCAAGAGCATGGCAGTCATCAAACCCCCTCTATTTGAGGGGGAGAGAAATCCAAGTGCAGCAAAGATCATGGTGACAAGAATCATTCCAAAAAACTGAACACCAGTTCCAACATATACACATAGTAAATCTGAGTTTGAAGGAGGCCTGAAAACATCCCCATGGACAAGTTTCCACCCTGACTCTTCCTGAGCTTCCTCTTGTGTCTCTAATTGATTGTACTTAGATATATCACGGTAAAGTGTCCTCAACATTATCATAGCCACCATGCCAGATAGGAAAAGTACAATCATTAAAGAATTAATAATTGAAAACCAGTGAATTTGATCATCAGCCATTAAGAGATAGGAATCCCAGCGAGATGCCCACTTCACATTACTCTCCTACAAAATGTTTAGATTTAAAAAAAATGAACATAAACCCAATTCTCATATGCACCCTTATTCCATTACCATGAACTATGGTACTAACCTGGAATTCAACATCATAGGTAAAAATAATCTCCTTCTTGTCTACAACCTCTTGAGGAGGCTCAGAGCCTGAGACTAACATTTTTGCATGAGGATCACATGTAGTTAAGCGTGTGGTATTATCCCATTCACCTTCATATACATGCTTTACACTGTATTCATATGAATTGTTTTCAAAATACAAGTTTATTTACAATATATTTAGTTTGAGAAAACGTTTTCTGATTTCATTTTGTTTCTTATTTTCAAACGTTTTTGTTTTTATTTTTTGTTTCACTTTTTCCTGTATAAACTTCAGAAAATAGGAAATGAAGTGAAAGCTGAAAACATTGTCTCAAACCAAATGCTGTGTACAACCAAGAAGGAAAGAATTATAATACAACCTGAAAGGCTTAACCTCAAAGCCTACAATCCTTGACATTTCTGTCACTGGATCTCTGTGATACTTAACTATAAATGTTAAGTGGTTGTGGATAAAATGTTTTTCATCCTTGTTCTGTCAACATTTGTGTACAAGAGGTCAGAACAAATGCAAACCAATGACAAAAACAAAGGTCATTAAGCTGGAACTTACTCCAGCATACTGTCCTTTAAGACCAACTAGGAAGCCATGCAGATACATCAAGGAAGACTCGTGATCAGGTCGTCGTAGTGGAACAACCAAAGGAAGATTGTCTAAAATCCTGCAACAATGCAAGGATAGAATAGAATACTAAATTTTTTGTCACAAGGGTAAAGGGCTAAGTAAAATATAATAAGGTTGTAAGTGATTTACATGTTCACTCGATATTCATCATCTATCTTTTCCCTAAACTCTTTGGCTGTTTTTGCATCTAGAGTTATCCGACAAACAACACTGCACATCTGTGGTTCTCTCATTTTAAACTTGAAGAATCAAACTGTTTCAGTATTTTGTAATTGAACATATTAAATGGAACAAGAAAGAATGATGCAAAAATTTAACCAACCACGTAAGGAGAGTTTTCTATGCGGTCACCCCTAAGGACTTCCCCAAGATTCTCAGCACTGTCAATAATGTGATCTGGATGACAATAAGGCAGTGAGTAGTAGGAGTAAGGAAGCTGTGTTTTTGTGGATGATAGTTTGTTCACTTTCACCCTCAACAGATCCCCCTGTCACCAATGAACAACATTAGAAAAGACATTTTAAGAAAAAACTATTCTGATCAATCAACCATTAATTAAATCAGATGAATAAGCTGTAAAGTGTAATTTATGTCAACCTGACATTGGAAAATGAAACGTGTGAAACAGTTATGAATAGGAAAAAACATCAACAATAGCCTTAGGTAAGAAAAATAGAAAAACAGACATGACTAAATTCCTATATTTTCCTCCCTCTTGGTAAAACCGGAATTACGGTGAAATATTCATGCACAAACTATCTCATCACCTTTGCCACTAATCAAAATACCATCACATGAACTGCAAAATTTTGACTCTTTAGTCCCTTGGTAAATGAAAAGTTTAAAAAAGAAAGTGTAAAAGATATCAAGTGTTAAGATTGCCACTGGAACACGTTAAGTTCATGTTAGCAAGAATTTCATACCCAGAATAGCATAATGCTCGGATCTCACAAACCAACGTAGACTTGGCCATCAAACCGAATAAATACAATCATTACTAAAATCGTAAAACTGATTAAGGATCTTAATTCTCAAACCAACAAAGCCAAAGAAATTAAAGAAAGAAAGGAAGGATATACCAGAAAATCAAGAAAACACAATAGTGATCTGACCCGAAATACAAAGAAAGCATGCACATGAAAAGGCAACAATGGCGCAATCATTTTTTACAATTAAAAAGAAAATGACGACCTTGTGGAAATCCTCGGGTGCAACACCAGGAAGGTAAAAAGAAGCTCCAATATGGACATGAACAAGTATCAGAAAACAAACACAGATCCATAGACACAGGTTACGTGCGAGAAGCAGTCTCGCCATGGTTAGTTTCCAAGCAATGTAGATCAACGAAACTTCTCTCTCCTCTTCCTTCCTCTCGTTCCTCTCACTAGTTTTTCTTTCAACTTTTCTTGCTTTGTTCGTTACATAAAAGATGTTGTAGTTGTACCTGTTGTTAGACCAAAATCATGTGGCGGTTGGTACATTTCTATCATAACGTAACAATAACTATATATTCTGATATCTAAAGCCATAATTATCAGCATATTATTCTTTATCAGGGTATGACTAACATTTTTAGTTTTTCGGGATGTGGGTGGTATTTTTGTCTTATGAAGAATTAACATCATGCTATATATTAAATCTTCCATGAAGTTGAAATAAATGTGACGAATTTATTGGTGAGTCCAATTAACTCGTTTTTGATATTTGCAAGTTTTGAATAAAAGTTGTTTAATAATTGATAAAACATTTTTCTCTTATTTATTTTCCTTTCCTCTGCCTTTAATTTATCGGTTTATTAATATATATAAAGTTATTGAAAAAAAAGAGTAAATATATTTTTCCATCTAAAGTAAGGGTAGCTTTAATAATTTATTTTCTAATTGTCAAAAAGAAAAACTACGCAAGTCAATTAATATTGATACATTAATTATTAGAGTTCAATATATATTATTAAATATATTTAATATATAAAAAATTATTTAATTAAAACACTTTTGTTTGATATAAAATAATATTTTATTTATGAATGACAGTTCAAATTTAAAATACTAAAATTAATTATTAATATTAACACATGATGTAACGTCCTAAGTTTTAGTTTGCAAAACATGTACTGAATATCTTCTATTTTGATTCTAAAATATTTTTATTTTGTTTAACTGTGTGAAACATTTAAAACTCAATGAAGCATGAGTGATTTTTTACAAAAAGTTTTAAAACTTTTCATTTGTTAGTATGAAAGTAGAAAAGAGGAGTTTGATGCTTAAAATTGATCTTGTAAACAAAAACAATGAGTAAATAATGGAATTTCGTGAATACATATGTACTTAGAAAATATGGAATGTAAAAATGCTAAATGCATATATATAATATAAAAGAGATTGAATCCAACAAAACAAAGTAACTACATAAGCATTCATGGACTGTGACATAACCCACCCTAATAATAAGCCAAAATAGAAGTGATAGAAAACATATTAAATGATTGAATACATACAAAAGATCTAATCTTATGTTTACCCATAAATACATAAAAAAAGAAACCTAAACTTAGAGCAATCATTCCTAGCCTCTAATTTTGTGTGTGTTCATTACGCTAGGCGTGAGTTGACAAGTTGGTAAATTGGAAGAATTTTATTGAAAAGATCCTTGTGAAGAGCCCTCGTCAAGTTCATCCTCCTCCTCAAACTTAACCAACCAGCCTGCTTCCCCAATTACATAAGTCATCTCAACCATCTCTACCTCTATCTTCGATACTATATGGTCCTTCTTAGTAGGAACCTCCTCCTTCTCTTCCTCATTACTTAACTCTAGCTACCACGATGCCATCTACCAACCTCTTATCCAACCTAGGGTCAGGGTGCAAAGGCCAATCCCAAGCACAAAGGTACATCTCGTTACCAAAAATGATATAAAAAAGGCAGGGTATAGATATGCTCTTGATTGTCTCAAAATCGCTCCTCAGTTGATACAATGATGAAGAAGACGAGGAAGACGAGATCTTGACGATCTCCACAAGTGTGGCATGGCAAAAATAAGGTGGAGCATGTTATGTCAATTTCAAGAAATAGTTAACTATTTGGGACAGTAGGGTGACCTTGTCCAACGATGCTAAAGAGAAATAAAGGTGGCTAATAAAATGCTCCTCTCCCATGACCGCATCATGGGTCCACATCCCGTTAAGGTAGTCAATCTAAAGACGAATTTGGGTATCTTCATTTGTTCTTAAAAATAAAAATAAAGCAAAGAAATAAATCCTCCTACATCATTAAAGACACAACAAATGACTTAAGAAAGTCACACATAGCCTGCCAACCATATTTGAGTGGTTGTCTAACGTTTTTACTCACGGTACTAATTGTGTTAGTATCTAGGCCTTGAATCATTTTTCATACTAGCCAATCGTTACTAGAACTTCTAGAATTCAGTGATCTTACATTAATTAAGGTTGGATGAGTGTTGGGAGTACATATTTCACTAAGGTACTATAGAAACACTCATCAAATTAATAATGACATCGTAGTTAGTTAGGGTTGCCAAGCTACCTCTGTGAAATAGTCATCACTCAACACCATACCCCCAAGGATGTATGATTTACTTTTCAAATACCAATTTGAGGTCATCTGTTCTATGAGAATTGACTCCTCAACTAATCATCCTTACCAAGATTATCCTTTTACTACTATTGTGAGGTTCCACTATCACTGATATTGAGCAATGAAAAACTAATAAACGACCCTTGAGGTCCCGCTTCTTTGGTCCACAATGATTTATTTTCGAGGACATTTTCCTTCCTCACCACAATTAGTGAGTCGTGTCATTCGATCTTCGCTTCTCAAGCTTTATTGTTTCCACTGTTGGAACATCCCATGCAACTCTTAGGTCTTGTACTCTCGACATCTTAGTTCATGCTAGTGCTTATATGCATATATCATACTAAGATCACAACTCTCGTGTCACTATATTGCGGTCGATCAACCATATAAGCAAATTGTGACGTGTATTTAGTTTTATTAAGTTTTATGTATACCTTGCCCCTCTATTTCACTTATACTTGATCCTCTTAAGTTTTATGGAAGTTACCTGATCATACAATTTAAAATCCTCAAGCAAGAGTGGTAGTTTAATCTAAGTTTGAGACGAAACAAAAATGGTTAATTATGTTATACATTATCTATTTCTAATTCACATTTTTTTTATTAGGATTTTACTTTGTCTATTTGTTGTCTAAAAACAACATGTATTAAAACCAAATTCTAGTTATCATAGTTTCCTTTTTTGTGAGACTTTATGACCACACTAAGAGAAACACTATGTATTACATTGTTTGTCAAAACACACAACAATTTATAACTATTTAATCATACCAAAATGTCATAAGATCATCAATTTCCAATGATAAAGTTCACAAACAAATAATTGTCTGAGATTCACACTTCTTGGGTCTTAAAGTCTAAGGCCACAAAGCAACACATCAAGATTTATGCAATGGATTATGCCAACAATTCAATTTGAAAAGTAGCTAAGTTTCCAAACATTTGAATGATGTGTTAGTCCTCACTTTGGTTCCAACAAAGAGAACTAGATGTTGACCAAAAATCCAAATGATAAACTAATTTTAAGACCTAAAGTTTTTATATACAATTGAAGGTTTTTAAGTTTATTTTCTATAATGGTATCACAATTGATGAATAAAAATCTATAAATTTTCTTATAAATTAAACAAGGATAGTAGGTCAAAAGGTCTCCAAAAGTGACATCAATTAAAAACTTGATATTTTTGGGATCTTCCAAAAACTATTTTCTACTGGTTCTTTTTCCATGGCGTCGCCAATGTGTTTATCTTTCCAAAGAGGCAAAGTTTGTCCTCTAGTTCATTTTTTATCATTCCCAATAATTATTTTCCTAAAGTTCTTTTCTTAACCAAAAATTCCATTTGAAAATAAGAGAATCCTTAAAAGCCTCATTTTATCTTAACCTTTGGTATTGTTCCAATAAATAAGGCCAAAATTCATTCCAAAATTAAAATAGCAAACCATTTTAAAATTCAATGTTTTTACATATAGTTACATTTTTTGAGTCTATTTTCAAAAATAGTATCACATTAGTCAAACAAAAATCTATAAAAATTATTAAAAATCACCAAAGGTCATAGACTCAATTTTGGTTTACACTGACCATGATTAAGTGATTTGCACTTTTCAAGATTTTCCCAAAATGGATTACAATTGTTCTTTTTACACCTTAAAGTTAACATACACATCTTTCCAACATTTATTAAAAATTTGACCCCTAACTCATTTTAGGATTCCCAATAATTGTATCTTTGAGAGAGTTCCTCTAGAGTCGTGAGACAGACAACCAGTGCACTACCTCTACCTTAGGAAAATCATTTGAAAATTTAAATGAACTAGAAAATGAACTTGTGATATATGGTTAGGAAGCTTAGCTTGTCTAGATTTCATATATATAAAATATTTCAATGGAGATCAGCCAAGAAATTCATTTTCAAGGAAAATTTAGCATTGTCAACATAAAAATCAAAATTACAAGGTTCATTTTGCATGCATGATTTATCCTTCGTCCTCAACTTTTCTCCTAGTGACCTTAAAAGAAAAGTTCATGAAAATTTTGTCTATTTTCATTTAAAACAAGTTTCAGGCCAATCCATTGGTTAGATCTTGAGTTATACTCAAAATCATGACACAGGCAAGAGATATATGTCCAACAATTGCCTTCTTACTTTTGGCAAAAAAATTAAATAGGAAATTGACTTTTTAAATTCTAAAAAAATTTCTTAGTATCCTTTATGTTAGAATTATTCCCATGGTGTCAAAAATAAAAATAAAAAGTAAAAGAGAGATATGCAAACTCAAAATATGAACAAAACCAATGTTATTTGACAAAAAAAATGCTTAAAAAGGTCTCTTTCTTGGAAGAAAATGAACATGCAAGGGAAGAAGAGATGAAGTGGGATGCATGCAAGGGATAACACACTAAATTCCTCCATTGAGGAGACCTCCATGGTTAGCTAACCAGATCAAATCCACAAAAAATGCTCATCCTTACCTTTGGAGGGTTGAAGAAATAGCTTGGGAAGAAAAGAATGAAAGAGACGAACTTCATGCATGGAGGGGATGAGGATGCAATTGAATGATTTCTTCTCTCACTAATCTCATAGTTCCAAAAGTAAGGGAAAGAAAAGAGTGATATGAACTTCTAATTGTGTGCGCGCAAGTGAATAAGTGTTAGTATGTTACATAAGTGAAAGGAGGTGAGTGATGTGAGTATGAAGTGTGTAAAAGAGCTAGTGTTTATGAGTGGTAGGGGCTTCCCTAGGGAACCTTGGTCATGGGGTTCTCTCCCTTGGGGGAAGGGCTTCAATCACTTGTCACCTAGTGGGTTGTACTTGTCCACTAGGTTCTAAAAGAAGCTTCTAGAAAAGGCATTTTTTTCTTTCTTTTTAAAATAGGATTTTTAAATTTTAGAATGCAAATTAAAGTAATTAGAATTTTCTAAGACGTAATATCTTATTTATTATTAACCTACTTAATTTGACCTTAAGTTGATCAATTAAATTTTTATTAGAAAAAGACTAATTCAATATGAAATTTCATCGGTAAGAATCGTGTTCGAAAAATGAGGTTTTTTAACAAATGTTCTATAAATGAACTTTCCTAACAATTCAGAAAACAAATAACACTTGGATTTAAAATTCAAACAAATATACACTAAAACTACAATAGCCAAATAAAATTCTATCATAGGCAAATCGCATATAGAATTTTAACTACACATAATTTAATTACAAGTAGTCAATCACCAAGGATATTCACAAAGAATTTAATAAATACATATATGTACACACACATATATATGGTAATATGCAAAGTGTAAACAAGCGAAAACAAAATAACAATAGGAGCCCCCACGGATAATGCAAAACTCATCTCGAAATGAGCCAAAACACAAGTGGTAGAAAACACTAGATGACTAAATACATACTAAAAATCTAAATCTTAGGTCTATTCATAAATACAACAAAAGAAAAAACCTAGACTTAAAGTGTAGTCATCTATAGTTTTCAACCTTGTGTGTATCTAATATGCCAATGTGGGTTGGCAAGTTGGGGAAGTTGGAAGATTCCCCAAAATGTGACCTCATCGAGGTACTTCTTTAGGTCCTCTTTAGGATCATCCTCTTCCTCGCTCTCAACTAACCAATTTACTTTTACTACAATAGGAATTGTTTCTAGCATCTCACTCTCTACCTCTAATATATCAAAATCTGCCTTAGCTATAAGAGAAACTGTTTATAGAGTCAGAAGCTCCTCCAAGTCTATAGGAAGACGAATTTGAAAATGATAAGATCTCAATGATCTCTATTGGCTTGGCATGGTGGAAGTATTGTGGAGTAGGTTGTGTTCACCATACGAAGAAGTCAAAAGTTTGTAGCAGTGTGTATGTGTCATCCATAAGTTTCAAAGTAAAGGGAAGGTGACCTACAAAATGTTCCATGCCCCTGACCAGATCATGAGTTCCGTCATAACAATCAATCTGCAAATGGTGTTGAGACTCTACCATCTATGTCTATTTGTAAAAAAAATAAGAAGAAAGAAATGAATCTTTTGGCTTTATCAAGAACACACAAAAGACTCAAGAAGAGCACACACAAAAAATCAACCATATTAATGTGGTTGTCTAAGGTTCTCACTTGTAGTACTAAAAATGTTAGTACTTAATTCTCAAAATATTTTTTATACTCATCAATTGCCACTAGAACTCGCAAAACTCAATGGTTTTAAGTTAATGAGGTTTGATGTCAATGAGTTTGGATGACTGTTGGGAGTTCAACGGTCACTATGGTACTCTAGCAAGCTCTCATTAACTCAAAAATAACATTGTAATATGTCACGGTTGCCAAGTTGGCTCCATAAGATAGTTACCACTCAACGCCACATCCCCAAGGATGATCATGCCTTACGATTCATCTCATTAGGGTACCAATCAATTGTCATCCATTCTCTAAGGACTAACTCCTCAACCACTTATCCTTACTAAGATTATCCTTTCTCTATCGCTTTGGGGGTTTTGTTGTCATCGGTACTAAGCGCGTCGAACTAGCATCGACCCTCAAGGCCCTACCTCTAGGGTCTATAAGAAATTCAATTATCAAGGGCATCTTTATCCTTCACCACAATCAATGAATCATTCCATTTGATCATTGCTTTCTTTGTGAGCTACATAATTTTGACATCTAGAATGTCCTACTCAACGTTTTAGATTTTGTACTCTCAACAATGTCGTCTCTCTCATGCTTACACGTATATATTGTACCAAGGTCACAACTCTCATGTCGCCATGTCACAGTCGATCCACCATATTGACAAAACGTGAGATATATGTTGTTTTATTAAGTTTTATGTGTATCTCACCTCTCGATTTTACAATATCTCACCCTTTCAAAATTTTATGAAACTCATTATGTTAGAAAATTTATCTACTCCAAACTCACATTCTTTTCATTAAGGTTTTATTATTTTTGTCGTCGTATAAAATGACTGATACTAGAACCAAGTTCTAGTCATCACATTTTCCCTGTCGTAGGTTTTTGTGACTACATCAAGAGTAAATGTTATCTTTACAACGTCCCTTAAAACACACAACAATTTAAAAAAGTAAACAATCATGTCAGAATAATAGTTCATTAGACAATTTATCATAGATAAATTCAGAAAATTGTAGAGTCCCTTAAAACACACAACAATTTCATAAAGTAAAAAGTCATACCAAAACAACGATTCATCAAGCAATCTATCACAGATAAATTCAAACAATCAAAATTTTCACAAAGGAAATCACACACACATACAATTGTCCAAAATTTGCAGTTTTCGGGTCTTAGAACCAAGGTTATACTACAAAAATATAATATTTATGTTATGCATGATGTTATATCATTTAATTTGAGAAAATGACTAAGCATTTAAAAATGATGAAAATTACTATAAAATTTTCTTTGTTTTGCCTTTAGAAAAAGGACAAAAAGTTCACTAAAAATTTAGACGCTAACAAATTTTTAAAGTATAAATTTTTTATATACAATCAAAGGCTTTTGAAGTTTTTTTTTTGGAAAAGTATAGGCCATCATAAGTAAAAATCTACAAAAATTTCTAAAAATAAAACAAGATAATATATCTAAATGTTTGTCAAAATAGTACTAGTTGAAGATTGGTTCTTTTTTAGAACTTCCCAATATTATTTATGATTGATTATTTCCTAACACATAGCCACCATGATTATTTTTTCAAGAAGATAAATTTTATTTTTTAATTCAATATGTGCAATTTTTGACAAATATTTTACTAAAATACTTTGTTTGGCCAATAATTCATTTAAACTTTAAAAAAGACTTAAAAAGAAATTCTCTTAATCTAACTTTAGACACTGTCCAATAATAAGGTCAAAAGTTTTATCAAAGTAAAAATAACAAATGATTTTTAAAATGTAGGATTTAGATAACAAATGACTATTTTATAAACTTTTAGGATTTAGATAACCTTAAATGGTAGAATTGCTACTCAATTAATGTTATAAACCATTCATTATTTTATTTAAATGAAAATTTATATTTGAAACACTTTACAAAAACACAGTACGAACAAAAGTTTTAGATAAAAAAATAGCTATTTAATAAACTTTTGTGATTTAAATAACATTAAATGATAAAAAATTTACTTAATTAATGTTATAAATCATTACATAAATTAAAATTCTTATGTTATTTTAAATGAAAATTTATTTTTTTAAACACTGTAAAAAAAAACCTCTATACACCAAAATTGAGATAATAAATGATCATTCTAAAAATATGTATGATTTAAATAATATTAAAAGATATATTTACTACTTAATTAATGTCACAGATAATTACGTGAGTTAAAATTATTATTCTTATTTGAAATCAATACTATAAATAGTTCTATACATTAATTAATTAAGCAAGAGAAAAATTCATTTTTTATTATCTTTATTAAAAACAATAGATATAATAAGAAAAACAATGTCGGCATGCCTGTGCAACGTTCACGTCCCTGTGGTTATCTAAGAGCTTGTTACTGATCACCGAAAAAAAAAACTAAGATCTTGTTACTTTTTAATATTTTTTATATTTTAGAAAAAAAAGAATTTAAGGCTAGATGGAAAAAAAAAACTGAGATCAAAAGCAAATTTTAAGAGATCCTAATATCCTAATTTTGATTAGAAAGAAAGAAACATTAGTGGTATCATTATGCATATTTCACAGGACAAGAAAGATTAGAGAAGGAAAACAAATTATATGAAAACAAGAACTAATCCAAATAAAACATAAACAGAAGAAAAGTGTTTTTTTTTTTTTTGCATGATTATTTAATATCTACACAACATGTTTAATATGTAACAATACAACACAAGCATAAAGACCAGACCACAAACCATTGCTAGAGTTTTGGAATTTAAATATCAAATTATAATGATACAATAAATAAATACAATAAGTAATAATGGCAAAATACAAGACAAAACAAATATAATCAAAGCAAAAAGATTATGTTTATGCCTTCTTTTCACTGTATCTTCCACAAGGTTGGGACTTAGTACTTGTTATCTTGAACAAAACTCCAGCACTAGCAACGGTAGTTTACTCATGAATTTTTTCTCCTCTTTTTCTTATTTGCTCCTCCTTTGTGCCCTTCTTCTTTTTTTTTTTTTTGTATCAGAGTATATATCTCTTTTCGTCAAGTCCCTTTTATCTACGTAAGTGAGATTAAATAGGCCAAATCATCCTATCGGTTGGTAATCACTTTATCCATTAATTAATCATTATTTTCTATTTTCTTATTAAGTGATTGTTGGTCATTCTCTAACTCTAACCAATTTATTTTCACTATTTTTTTTAACACTATCTGATTCTTCTAGATTTTCTATTCTATTTTCCAAATTTAAAGTTTTTTTTTTATTATCAAAGTATACATGATAAAATTCGTCGTTCACAATATTCTTATTCCCGATTCTGTATTATTCAACATTTTTATATTTGTGATATATCACTCATTATATCAATATCATAATTAATTATATCATAAATATTATATAGTAAATATTTTATGTGAAAGAGAATAAAAATAAATAAAATTTAATTCCTAAAATTTATTAAATTTTCATTTCTTTAATTTTCTAATATTATAGGAACAAGAGGAAAATGAAAGGAAAGGAAGGAATTTTGACTATCTCTATCTTATCCAAACATTTAAACCAAATAAATTATTTTAAAAATAATTTATCCACTGTTCTCTTCTTTCTTTCATTTTATTCTAATTATTATAGGATCCATTTGATTTGATCCAGATTAGTCGAAGATAAAGTAAAGAAATTGCATATATTTACAATGACGTACAAATATGGTATGATATATTTTAATAATTTGAATTTAGATCATACCCAAATTAATCTCTCAAGTATTTTTTTTCTTTATTTCTGAAATTTTAAATGAAAAATAAATATTTTTTTTGGTGTGTAATTCAGGACTTTGGTTATAATGGTACATTAAAAGAGTTAAGAGATAAAAATTTCTATAGTTTTTTGAGGAATCACAGAGTATCTTGGGAAAAATAGAAAATTATTTAGAATATATTATAAATAAATATATATTTAATACTAATTATTATGTTTCCAATGACTGAAATTTTAATTAAATTGAGTCTCTTAATTAAAAATTAATTAGTATAACTTCTACTTAAGTTCAATTTAAAATTATCAGTTACTATTACAAATTAAAAAAATATTATTATGTTTTATTCATATTTCAAATTATCTGTTACTCAATACAAATTTCAAATTAAAATAATTTCATTATAAGATGATTGTCTGAATTAGTTCTTATCAAAATATTTAATACAAACTTTAATTTTATCACAATTATCTTCAATATAATGAAATAGTTTCCTACGTTTAAAATATAATAATGAAAAACAGAGACATTTGAAATTCAAAAGGAGAATTAAAGCTATAAATCACATGAAATAATTTAATATTATAATACTTTTTAATATCCACTTTCCCATCATATTAATTTTTAAGACATGCTTTAATTTATACATTATAACATAAAATATTTGAGGATTAGTTTCAAAATATTACCAAATAGAATTCTCCCAATCTAATTACAAAATATATCGTGTAGATAAAAAAAATAACAAAATTATATGATAAAATAAATCTAATAATAATGTAAAATTAAAAATGGACATTTTAAATGCTTCCAATTATCGAGACGTTATATTATTAAATTTTATAAGGTCCAGTAATTGGACATCTTTATTTATACATTTTAATTTATACATTAATAAAATAAAATTGACAAATGTTAAATATGTTTATTTTTATTTTATACATATTTTGCTCCTAACTTATACTACTAGAAATTGTTTACCTCGCTAATATTCTCTTTTCCTTATATGTATTTATAGATAGTCACATCATACATTGATAATATTAATTACAGTTACGTTTATATTTTTTTTATTCTAAACTTATATTTACTCCGTTTTACTAATGTTATAAAATAAATAATTATACTCATACTTATTTCTACTATTCTCAATCAAAATATTTATGATAAAAAAATCAAATCAATAAAATAAAATAAAAATTTAAACCATAATTACTTTGTTTTAAAAGAATATATTTTTCATCAAATTATCACAATTTTTTCCTTCTCCTTTATAAAATGCATAATGATAATACTAAAATTAATAAGACTAAAAATAATAGTAATAATAAAAAATAATACCATTTGTATTAGATTATTTTTAAAGTTAAATTTCCTTGCAAGACTATTATTACAATATAAATTTAAATTATTTTACTCTATATCAAGTCATAAATAAAATATATTAATTTTTATTATTATATAAAATTAATTTTATTATTCCTCACTCCTTAAATAATTCCTTAATTAAATCACGTTTTAATTTATCTACAAATTTCATTTTGTTCATTATACAAATATTTATATAAGCATGTGTATTTTATGACCCACTAATTGCACTTTTCTAATGTATTATTTGTTATCTTATTTTTATTTTTCATATTCTTTTATATATAGTAAAATGAATATTTTACATTAAATATTCATAATTTTTATTTTTATTTTTACTTTGTAATACAAAATCACACACTATATACACATGTTATTAATATCATCAATATTATATCAAAAGTTTTATCTATTATTATTAATATGAACCTTTACTATCTTAATTGTTTTTATTCAAATAAAATTTCAATTTTTTAAAATTTATTTCATTAAGTCTTTATGACAAATTTTCTTCAAATATTTTATATTCTCATTTTCTATTCAATTAACCTATCATTTTTTAATAATAAAACTTTAACAATCCTATTTTAGATTACTGTTCAATCAACTCTAACTCAAGTACAAGGAATTAACCTAGACATGCTTGAATTCGCAAGGATCGTAGGATCAAATCAACTTTCTTCTATTTCTTTCATCCATTTCATAATACACATTTTCTATAGCTTATAGAAACTAAAATGACAATTTATTCTAATTCTTTTTTTTCATCTTATAAAGTTATTATATCATTTCTTCTAAACAATTATTTTGCATAAAGACAATTGACAACATCAAATGAAAGAACTACCATATCCAAATTCTACCAACAATTATCTTGACAAGAGAATGTTAAAATATATAAGACTTTTGCAAGATATAGTGTCCATGAAATGGATATCAAGTTTATAGGTATGTTGAGATATCTTTAATTTCAATATATATTTTACAGTTCTTTAATTTATTTTTTATATATTTATAATATCTCTAAACTACGTCATGTACATTTATTTACAAACCCATGCAAGGCGCGGGTCAACATCTAGTTAAAGTTAATGCTTATAATATCTAAATTGAAAGCAGTGTTTGGAAAAGATGGGAGTAACCATTCTTTTGTTTGTTTGTACATGGACCACATATGATGATAATGCTATAACAAATGCAATTGAAATATGTGACAAACTTGAGGTAAACCATTCTTTTGGAGGATGTGATCTGAAGGTTACAGTCAAGTAAAGGTTGACAGCAAGGAAGACATTTATAATCACCTAATAAGTAAATTTAGATTTGGATGAATCACATTGTATAGAGAAAGAAATAGAACAAACAGAAAATTTTACAGATGAATGCATTTTCCAACTTAAAAATAAAACACAAAACTGTAGAGCTAAAACACACTATACTAATCATGACAATTCAGCCCTTGAAAGATTTTTAAAACCAATTCCTAATAGTTCAGAAAGTAAATATGATTATAGATTTTTAATATCAATTTGGTCAGCAAAAGAAAATAGTCCAGGCAACGGTATAAACATGACACAGATCTACATGCAATTATTCATCAATATGACAGCACGAACATTCTGCAGAGTCAATGCTAAAAAGAAAACCCTTTAATTTTCTTCCAAGAACACACCTAATTGGATTTTAAATCCTGCACCCTACTTGTTTTGAGATGATTTTCAATATGCAAAGACAGAAAGTCTACTGCTTCAGTACTATCGAAGCGAACCTGAACCCCAGCAGCCCCAGCAGTGTTCTATACAGTGACAGCTAATTATGACAGTTGAATGAACAGTCTAACCTAATTAACCTTCACATAAATATCAGTATTTAAAAAATGCAAGCACCCAAGACTGTTGACAGAAAGCAATTTCAGCATATCCGATGCTTAAAGGCAAATTCTTCACATTCAATAATGATTGTCCAGAGGTAAACCATCACATTAGTCATACAATTTTTTGATCGATCTGGCTGATTTTGTTAGTCATCTGTAGTACCATATGCATCACATGTAATAACCCTCCAAACGTGAACAATCATTTACCAAGTAAATTTTAATGCCATGATTACACTGGTTATTTCGATGACATTCATTCAGCTAATCTGAGAGGGATCCTCATCCCATTGTAAATCTCACTAAATTTTGTCAATGCATCCTTATCTAAAATTTCAGCATATGCGATTGGGTATACTAACTCATAAATTTTCTGTAATATAAATTCTGTGGGACAAAATTGGTATACTTCCCTTCTCCTAAGGTATATGTCATTTTAATATTCAGGGCATTTGAACGATTTTGGGATTGGTTATTGAAAGTAAAATGGTACCTTTAGATGCCCTTTCTGCGAAACCAATAGGTAGAGAATCCTCATCATTGCTTGTCCAACTAGCTTTTTTCAGTGCCCTTAGAAAGGGCAATGTAGACTCTTCAAGTCCATAAGCTATCTCAAAAACTTGATCCTTGCTCAGCTTCCACTCACTGCCAAAACCTACAAATATAACTGATTTGGATGTTTGCTTATCAAGTCACTCAAATATCTTACCACTACAACCTTCAACAATTTCTCTCTCTCTTTGCCCTGTCTACATGCAATAAACGTATCTTCAACAATTTCTCTCTCTGTTTGCCCTGTCTATATGCAATAAACGTATAGGAATCACATGCTTCCCCACTAGTTTTTGAAATGCATCAAGATATTCTCCTCTAATCTCTTAGCAACTAAGAAATAATACAACTTTAGAGGCACCAAATATCTTGGCAAGCCTTTCTAAGTCACTTATCCCAGAAGCATTTATTGGGCTGACACTAGAACAAAAAGCTATTGCCTCGTGTCTTTGATAAGCCACTGACGATGGAAATATCACCCTCCATTCTGGTGGTACTGTTAGACTTTTTCTCTTGATCAATATGCAGAGGAAAAATTCAATCACAACTTGATAAGTTTCAATTCCTTTATCTCATTCCTTCTGCTAGCTCCCAGATGATCAAGATCAATAGCAAAATGAACAACAGGTAAGGCTTGACCCTGAACACCAACCAGTAAATTAACTGCACTACAATGATAATATTAAGAAGAAAAAAGATAAAAATGCTAAATAGAACATACTAACCCCAACCAGGATTTGCTAACTTGTCTTTGGAACACAATTAAATTCAAAAGTCAGTGTTATACAATTAAGAATTTAGTAACTGATGTTGTGAAATCTCACTGGAAATCATAACTGGAATATTCACTCAAAGCTTTATTTAATTGTTTTTCTTACTTAGTTTTCCACTCAAGTTACCTTTGATTAACATAAGCGAGACATCAAATATTTTTCCAAAATTCAATTAAGTGTGTGTTTAGAATTACATGTCAAACTTGATTCGCACTTCAAAGAAACAAATAATTGTTTCTTCTGCATCTTTTATCACTTAGTCAAGATTTTTAACTCTCACGTATCTAATGCCTCTCCGAACACACAGTAACTCCAATTTCTTCCTTTATTTATTGAATAACAAGAGGAGAGTAGAAGACAGGCTAAGGAACAAATGACAAAGCATTAACTTGACATTCAATTTTCGATACTCATGTTCAATAGAAATAAAACTAGGAGAATAATAAGAGAACATTACATAAAATTAATTAATTCATATTATCTATTAATGTTCATCTTTTTATTAGTGAATCTGGATATCTCTGGGTCAGAAGCAAAGCATCATCTTTTTCTTAAGACATGCTGATGTTGTTCATCTTCACTTGCTTTCTCAAAGTTGCCGGGGAGTGAGAGCAAACTCTCAGTGTACATACAACAATGTAGTATACCAAATCTGTCCTTGAACTGCCCTTGTGTGCGATGCTCAACCATTTCACCTTTGTCATTAAGTCTCACTAGTGTTTGACAGTCATCGTGCCCCACAACATCATCATTTTCGTAATAGCATATTGGATAAAAGTACCGACAGGAAAGAGGATAACAATATGTAGATAGAGCAGATGAGATGATCCAAGATGACTGCACTTTGTATTCCTTCATCGTCCACATTTCAGTCTGTGCAGCCCCATAACCTGGAAACCAGAGGCACAAACATCCTCTCATTACCTTCAAACGATATATTTTACTTTGCGATTTGGCTAAATCATGTGGCAGTTGAATCTCTGACACCCTCCTTTCTATCATATCAAATGCAATAATTTTGCGACAATTGTCATAGGACCGAACCAACCAATGAAGAGCCTCATTCAAGAATAACCCATGTCTGAATTCAGGTGCCATACGTCTATACGGAGCAGTACTTTTAGTGCACTTCCAAGAATTCTTCCTCGAGGAAAAACAATGGATCTCCATGTCTAACGATCCACTTTTTGAGGTTGGTGGCAATATTACTGTCACTATTACGTCATCAGTTGACGAGTCATACCCAATGCCATATAGAACTGTGTGGTTAATTTTTTTATTAAACCGTTTATTAAAATATTTCTGAAAACCAATTGACGGATTCCATATAATGAAATAAATGAAATCAGAAGATTCAGACGTTGTGGTTAAGAGTAGGAATCCTCTGCATGAACCCACGATATGTACGTTGAATCTATTTTTGGGAAAGGGTGAAGGATTTGGAATGTTAAAGGTCACATCTGCAGAATAATCGTCAAGTGGTGTATCTATGTTTACGGAATTGGCTTCGGAATCTGTAGAGAATTTCAGAAGAAGACGTTGGGTGGGTCTTGCGGATAGGTCAAAATGAGATTTAGTGAATCGTGGATCTGAAATGAGAGAAAGCCAAGACTTAGAGACGCATTTGAAACGCAAGAGAGATTTCACTGGCAACCTCAACAGAATTTCTTCTATCATCTCCTCAGGAAGGGTGACAGTGTGAGGAAGATTGGCCTTCACTTTCATCTTTTTCATCTTTTTCATCTTTGCTTATGGATAAAGCATGGATCGATTGTAGTCACCCACGAAATATATAAATAACCGATGATACTCTTTAAGATATAACAGATTTTTTAAATTATAAATGAGAAAGATATTTTCTTTTACATATTATTTATATTTTGCAATTAAAAAATTGTTTAGAATATCTTGAGTATCGTTTCTAATTTGTCACTTGATCTTAGGCTGAGAAAGACGTTGATAATGATATTCATCTAATATTGTCATTGAATAATACTTGTTTAGATATTGATATATTTGTTTATTTGGAATTTTTATCTCTTGAAAAATCTATTTTTTAAATTTATTTTCAATTTTAAGTTTATTTAAATTTTGAATCTTTATATTATATCAAATTGAAGATATGTTTCTTGTTTAGATAAATTAAATCTTAAGATTATTATAATCTTAACTACCGATCGTACAAATTTTATTATAATCTTATATAACACGTTAAAATTTAAAATACTAATTAGAATTTATCAAAATTACAGTAATCTTAAATGTAAAATCTATTTATAATCTATAATATCTATATCTATCATAATTTATGATAATATATAACATTGTTGTGAGAAAGAAAAATTAATAAAAATCTTTTTCAATCTAAAATAAGAATAATATTAATCTTTTATTGCACATCTTTAACTTTATATCTAATTTATTATTTACACATTAAAAGTTAATTTTAAAAATAAATAATTATTTAATTATAAATTTAATCAAGAATTGTATAAATAAATATATAATTCATGAATTTAAATTTAAATATATTTTATTATATAAAATATTAATTTTACTAATTAATTGTACGTAAATAAATTCTGAAACTTTATTGACTATTTCATGCACACATAATTAAAAGTAGTAACTTTGCAATTGAATTATTATTTTGATCTTAAAAATTAATTTTAGATAGAATTAATCAAATTATTATAACATTTGCTTAAAATAAAAGTAAAAATTTTAAACAAAATATAATCTTATAAAATTTTCTACTCAATTGTAATTCAATTGAAAATTTAAATCTTGATAGATTGTAATAAATTGTATTATTTTAAATTCTTAATATTATAAAGATAAATATATCTTGATATAAGATTTCGTTGTTATTTGATGAAATAAAGGACTAATATTTATTTTATCTGTAAATTTAAATTTAAATATTTTTATTGGTATATATCTACTAGTCTACTAATATATTAATTTATTCTATTAATTCTTTTAATTTTGGGATCGGAAAAGCCTTTCTTTACAAGCGGCAATACTTGTAAGGTTAATTCCATTTCATTGTGGATCAGTAGGTGGTATAAAGGAGAACTGATGCAAATTCTGAATAAACTTAGTAGCATAAAAAGACTTTTTTGTTGCTGTAGGATTCTTCTGTTGGCAGGGATATGATTGTTTTCTTTTGGTTGTAATGTTTACCAGAGAATGATACAATTTCTGATCCTTTCTGTGTATCTTAAACATAGGCTGTAAATATTATCTCTAATTCGCTTTTACTGTATCTGAATCATTATATTGACATATAATGTTATGATCGTTATGCCTTTTTGTTAGTTTAGAGTGGCATAATGAACCAATCATGTTTTATGTTATGACAGTGTGAAGAAAAGTTAAATAAAATACAAAATCATTCCTCGTATTAGTCATGTAATAATCAGGACACCAAACAAAGGAACAAGATTGCAGACTAAGCAGAAAAGGTATGAGGAAAAGTATATTTGAAGCAGAGTCAGCATATCGTTGTTTTCTTCTTTCAAGTCTTATATACTTAAAAGAAAGAAATTTGTTTCATATTTTGATTCAAACAGCTAATGCCTTGCCCTCTGACATTTGATGGATTGACTAGTCTCAGGGATTTCTATTCCTATGAAAAGAACAGAAAAAAAAAATAGTGTCATTACTTGACACTATTTGCTACAATGTTTTGAAAATTAGATTGAAGATTGAACAGGCAAGACAAAATGCTCTGATAGGCTCAAAACAAATAAATTTATGATTAAACCATGATTGAACTGTGGCCACTGCTAAACTAGATACAAATGGCTCACTAGGAAGTTATCTGCATCTTCAACTACAAAGAGGAACAGGAACAGACAAGGGAAATCAGGTGAACGCAGGCCTAATTCCTTATAGAGAATTGGACATGCCCAAGTATTTGGGACTACATTTAAATGTTCACTAAATATAGTGAGAAAAAAGAATTATGTTGCTTAAAGATTCATGAAAAAGCTGGTCTAAAACTTTTCAGCCTAATCCACTTAATTAGTCTTCTTCATAAGTAGAGTCTGATTAAACTTATTATGAAAAGGCTGTTTAATATCATTTTTAGGCTGAGATTTCTTACAATTCTAAATTGTGTGTAATTAACAAAGACTAAACAGTATATACATATTTGAATGTCAGTTGAGTGCAAACAAGTACAGGTTGGCAGCAAGGAAGACAGTATATTGGTAAACAAAGTTTATAATGACCTAATAAATAAATTTAGATTTGGATGAATCACATTGGATAGAGAAAGAAATAAAACAAATAAAGAAAATTTTATAAATGAATGCATTTTCCAACTTAAAAAATTAAAACAAAAAACTGTAGAGCTAAAATACACTATACTGATCGTGACAATTTAGCCCTTGAAAGATTTTTAAAACCCAATTCCTAATAGTTCAAAAGGTAAATATGATAATAGATTTTTAATATCAATTTGGTCAGCAAAAGAAAACAGTCCAAGCAACTGTGTAAACATGACACAGATCTACATGCAATTATTCATCAATATCACAGCAAGCACATTCTGCACATTCAATGCTAAAAAGAAAATCCTTCAATTTGCTTGCAAGAACACACCTAATTGGATTTTAAATTCTGCATCCTATTTGTTTTGAGATGATTTTGGATATGCAAAGACAGGAAGTCTACTGCTTTAGTGCTATCGAAGCGAACCTGCAGTGTCCTATACAGTAACAGCTAGTTATGACAGTTGAACAGTTGAACCAAATCAACCTTCACATATATATCAATATTTAAAAAAAGCAAGCACCCAAGACTATGGACAGAAAGAAATTTCAGCATATGTGATGCTTAAAGGCAAATTCTTCACATTCAATAATGATTGTCCAGTGGTAAAAACATCACATTAGTCATAAAATTTTTTGGTCTGGCAGATTTTGTGAGTCATCTGTGGTACCATATGCATCGCATGTAATAACCCTCCAAAGGTTAACAATAATTTTCCCACTAAAATTTAATGCTAGTATTACACTGGTTATTTCGATGACATTCATTTAGCTAATCTGAGAGGGATCCTAATCCCATTGTAAATCTCACTAAATGTTGTCAATGCATCCTTATCTAAAATTTCAGCATATGCGATTGGGTATACTAACTCATACAAGTTTTCTGTTATATAAATTCTGTGGGACAAAATTAGCATTATGACTTCCCTTCTCCTAAGGTATATGCTATTTTAATATTCAGGGCATTTGAACGATTTTAGGATTAGTTAATGAAAGTAAAATGGTACCTTTAGGATGGCATGATTTGTGCTTCTTCAAAGTAAGTCACCTTGTCATTGGACTCAACGCCTTTCACTAACCAAAAGAACAAGAAAACAAAATAAAAAAGCCTTTCACTATCTAGGAGTAAATGCAAAGCCGTCCTTGGAATTGGGCACTTAGTTTCTGTTTGGCATGAGCCATAAATTATAATTTTGAATGGTGGCAAAATTAATAATTTCATTGGAGTCTCATTAAGCAAAGGAGAAAACTAAAAAAAAAAACATTCATATTAGAAACGTCAATCATGAAGAAAAAAACAATGATATACTCACAATTAAACTTCAGGTCTTGAATTATAAACTGAATTGATTAATCACTCAAAAATTATCACTGCATAAAACAAATATATTTTGGGTTCATAAAGATACTTGTTGAGAATGTGTCTTTTGGATGTTGCAGATTTTTAGGAAGCTTTCAGAGTTGTTTCAATTTGAATAAGTCAAATTATTTTATTAGAACCTATCATTAGCTGTTAGTGATTAGCTATTTTTTATTTTTTAGCTAAGTTATTAGTAGTGGTTGTTAGAATCATGGGGTATGACCTCTTAGTCAGTTATTTCTAAATGTATTTAAAATTAAGTTATTTTCAAATAAAAAATATAATTCAACAACAATATTTTTTGTTACTTTTTATTCTCTTATCTTATCTTTATCTGCTCCTTCACTTTTGTTTTGTTACTGCCTTTATTTCTTAAAAAAAACAATAATTGGTATCAAAGCTCTCTTTTTAAGGGACCTGTGTGTTTTAAGTTGTCATAGATTCTTAAATAAGTTTTTCCAAAGTTGCTCTCCCAATCTTTGATGGGGAAAACTAAGATCTTTGGGTAGTGAGAATCAAATCATAGAGGCATTTGATCTTTGGGAAGTTGCCGAAGAGAATTATGAAGTACTTCCGCTGCTAGATAATGCTACGATGGCCCAAATCAAAAGTTACAAGGAGAGAAAAACAAGAAAGGCAAAGGTAAAGGTGTGTTTATTTGTTAGTGTTTCTTAGACCATTTTCACAAGAATCATGCTTTCAAATCAACAAAAGCAATATGGGATTATCTAAAGGAGGAACATCCTGGAGATGAACGAATATGGAGCATGAAGGTGCTTGATTTAGTAAGGGAATTTAAGTTGCAAAAGATGAAAGAGTTTGAGACAATCAAGGAATACTCAAATAAATTGTTGGGTAGTGACTTTGCTGATTACAAAATTGTTAAAAAAAATTTGGTAATGATGCTTGAGAGATATGAAGCATCCATAACCTCGTTGGAGAACACAAAGGATCTGTCAAAGATCACTTTGGCAAAAGTACTACATGTCTTGTAGGCACAAAAGCAATGAAGGTTGATGAGAGAACATCGTGCTATTGAAGGTGCACTTCCAATCAAGCACAACGAGAATACAACAAACATCCAAAACAAAGGCAAGGGTAAAAAGAAAAATTACCTACCTTGTCAACATTGTAGAAAAATGGGTCACCCACCTTTTAGATGCTGGAAAAGACCAGATGTGAAGTGTAGTAAGTGCAATCAGATCGAATATGAAGCTATAATTTGCAAAGTAAATATCTAGCACATTGTAGCGGATGCAAAAAATGCACAAGAGGATGAAGACCAGCTCTTTGTTGCGACTTGTTTCTCCAATAGCAATTCAAGTAAATCTTGGTTGATAGATAATGGTTGCACCAACCATATGACCTATGATAGAGAATTGTGCATATGTCTGGACAACACTAAAGTCAAATGGGTCAAAATCAGAAATGATGAAAAAATTCCAGTAAAAGGCAAAGGATCAGTAGCTATAATAATCAAAACTTGCTTAGTGTTGGACTACTACTTGAGAAAGGATTTGAAGTTATCATTGAAGATAAGAGTTGCATAATTAAAGATCCAACAAGCTTTGAAATGTTCAAGGTAAAAATAAAGAGCAAGAGCTTTTCATTTGATCCAATAAAGGAGGAACAGGCTGCATTTCTAGTTATAGCAAGCTCAGTAGATCTTTGGCACAAAAGGCTGGGTCATTTTCATCATTTGGGAATGAACTACATGCTGAAAAATCTACTAGTTCTTGGAGTTCCTTCCTTAACAAAAAAGCTAACTGAATGTGAAACTTGTAAAATTAGGAAGCAAACAAGGAAACCATTTTCTGAAAGTAGTTGGAGGGCAAGTAAAAAATTGCAACTTGTTCACACCGATGTTGGACCACAAAGAACTTCATCACTAAAAGGAAGTCTTTATTATATTATTTTTATCAATGATATAACAAGAATGTGTTGGATTTATTTTCTTAAATACAAATAAGAAGTAGTTGCAGTGTTCTTAAAATTCAAATCACATGTTGAAAATCAAAGCAATTGTTGTATTCAAATATTGAGGTAGGACAATGAGAAAAATTATACAGCTAATCAGTTTCAACAATTTTGCGATGAAGTTGGGATCGAGCCTCAATTAACAGCTCCTTACACTCCTCAAAAAAATCAAGTGAGTGAAAGGAAAAATAGATCAATCATGGAGATGGTCAAGTGTATGCTTCATGAAAAGGAATTACCAAAAAAGTGTTGGGTTGAAGTTACAAATACAACTGTGTTTATTCAAAATAGAATTTCTACATGAGCTATACAAAATCAAACTCCTTTTGAAGCTTGGTTTGGTTTTAAACTTTCTCTAGATTTTTTGAAAGTATTAGGTTGCTTGTGCTACTCACATGTACCTCAGACTAAGCATGATAAGCTTGACAAAAGAGCTTAACTTAGAGTATTTATTAGTTACAACACAATCTCTAAAGCTTATAGGATTTTTTAGCCTCAAACTGGAAAAATTCTTATAAGTAAAGATGTGCACTTCATGGAGGACGAAAAATGGTGCTAGAGTTACTCAAAGAAGAATTAGAATGTTGTACTAGAGCTTAAAGATACAATAGATAATCCACTTGTTCGAGGCAAAAAGTTGTTTTCTAACATCTATCAAAGAAGCAATATAGTTGTGTGTGAACCAACCAATTTTGAAGAAGTTGCTATGGAGCAAACATGGTTAGTTGCAATGGACGAGGAGATGTTCATGATCGAAAGAAATCATACTTGGGTGTTGGTTCCAAGATCTCATGATAGAAATATCATAAAGGTGAAGTGGGTGTTTCGAACAAAATTCAATCCTGATGGTTCCTTAAACAAGCATAAAGCAAGGCTTGTTGTTAAGGGTTATTCTCAAATTTTTGGAGTCGATTATGCAGATATTTTTGCTCTAGTAGCAAGGCATGACACAATAAGGTTGCTACTTGCCATTGTTGCACAAAACGGGTGGCTAGTGTTTCATATGGATGTCAAGTCAACCTTTCTCAACGATTTCTTGTAGGAGGAGATTCATGTTGAGCAACCAAAAGGTTATGTAATCAAAGGACAAGAAGATAAAGTCTATTTGCTAAGAAAAGGCTCTATACGGCTTGAAGCAAGCCCTTATAGTATGATATAGCAACATGAATGATCACCTATTTTCTGGGTATGGAAATCACTCAAAAGAAGAATGAGATTTTTATTTGTTAGGAAAAATATGCAAAGAAGATTCTACAAAAGTTTTAGCTGGATGAATGCAAAATAATGAAACTCCTATGAATCAAAAGGAGAAGTTTAGACAAGAAGGATGGAGCTGATAAAGTTGATGAAGCGCATTTTAGAAGCTTGATTAGATGCCTAATGTATCTTACAACCACAAGGCCTGACATTTTATTTTTAGTTAGTGTGCTATCAAGATTCATGAATTGTGTTAGTGAACTGCACTTGAAGGGAACAAAAAGAGTTGTGAGATACATCAAAGGAATTGTCAATTATGGAGTCAAGTACTACCAGATACAAGAGTTCAAATTATTTGGTTTTTCTAATAGTGATTGGGCAGGTAGCTTGGATGATATGAAGAGTACTTCAGGGTACTATTTCAGTATGGGTTTAGGTGTTTTCTCTTGGTGTTCAAAGAAGCAAGAGGTTGTAATTCAGTCAATAATAGAGACTAAGTTTATTACAGTTGTAGCAGTTATGAATCAAGTTATCTGGTTGAGGAATATTTTGACAGATTTGGGCTTGAAGCAAGATAAAAGCATGGAGGTTTTTGTTGATAACCAAACAACAATTTCAATTTCACATAATCCTATGTTTCATGGGAAAACCAAGCATTTTAATTAAAGTTGTTTCACTTAAGAGAAGTTCGAGAAAATGGTGATGCAAGTCTGATTTACTGTCACATAGAAGACCAAGTTGTTGATATGTTTACGAAACCTTTTCTACTCAATAGGTTCAAATTTCTTAGGAAGAAGTTAGGAGTTTACAACCTCCAAGATAAGGAGGAGTTTTGAGAACATGTCTTTTGGATGTTGTAGATTTTAAGGAAGTTTTTAGAGTTGCTTCAATTTGAATAAGTAAAATTGTTTTACTTAGAATTTGTCATTAGATGTTAGTGGATTAGTTATTTTCTATTTTTTAGCTAAGTTATTAGTAGTGGTTACTAGAATCATGGAGAATGACCTCTGAATGTATTTAAACTTAAATTGCTTTCAAATAAAAAAATATGATTCAACAGCAATATTTTCTGTTATTTTTTATTCTCTTATCTTATTTATTTTTTACTTCTTCATTATCTTATTCTCTATTTTGCTATTGTCTTTATTTCTTAAAAAAAAAAAAAAACAATAGTGCTCGTTATCTCATTTTTATGAAGAATTTGGCCTTAGACAATTCCATTGGTTCTTATTGTTGACTATCTTTTTAGTCATAGGCACAAACCCAATTTTCTGCTCTAATTAGCCAGCACGTGCTTTTGGGCAATAAAGGATGAGCCTTTAGTTCATGATGGTGTCTTGTGCTACCGCTAATGCAAGAGATTTGGATAATGTAGTGGGACAAGCAGAAGCTTTCAAGAGAAAAACTACCTGAATGACCATAAGGGATTTATATATATTTATATTAGCTTTGTTGAAGAAGAGTGGAAAAACTAAGTGAGAAAAGCTTCCAAGAGAAAAAGAAAAAACTCCTAAAAGACAATTAGCGGCTTCATCGTAAGGAGAGTGGAAAAACTAGCTTCCTCAAAAGGAAATGCAACCATATTAGCTTTATATAAGTTGAAGTGTTTTCTTTGCTCGCATGAGATTTTAATATGGTCAACCAACATCATCCTCACAGCATCAATTTTGTATCGAGAAATACTTGTCCATAATTTGCACATCATTATCGACAAGTTTACTTTTACTTTTGTTATTGCAAAGGCTTCTAAAGACCTGTTTAAGGTAGCATATTCAAAAACGCTTTTAAGAAAAAAAAAATATTAAAATAATTTTTTTCATAAATAAAAACTAATTTATTTATAAGATAACTCGTAGAATCTCTCATCTAATTTTTAAAAAAAAATTAATTTTAATTTATATCAAACTAATTTTAACTCATAAAAAAAATTATTTTTTCTTTTTATTTCATTCTTCTATAAATGCTTATTAAACTAAAGAGGCCCTAACTTCGTCATCCAACACAACTCTACATCTCACCTGATGAAGACATAGCACAGTTTTTGAGCTTTTATGGTGAAAACATACACAATAATTTCACGGGTTTTCTGTTTCAAGCTCTACATAAAAATGGCATTGATGCCTACGATGATGATGAAGATCTCAAGAAAGGCGAATCCATAGCACCTGAGCTGCTACAACTTGGTGCTTGCGTGAACTAGCAAATATTTACAATTAACTTGAAACATCCCCAAGACTAGATCTGCCCATTTTTTATGATGTTGATCCACTAGAGGTGTGAAAACAGAGTTAACATTATGAGAAAAGCCTTCGCTGAATACGAAGTAAGATTCAGAGAAGATAAGGAGAAGATGCAGAGAGACTCTCACACAACTGACCAATCTCTCTGGTCAGCATATAAAAAATAAACTACTTCTAGTGTGAATTAGGCTAAAGGAAAACGATAAACTACTCAATTTTTAGTATAGTATAGCAGTATAATTTAATTTATATTTTAGAAATAAACATAGTTAGAATCTAGTAGTCTTGACATAGACACATTACTATTATTAAAAGATAATTGTATGTTTACTAAAATTATTTAACATTGTTATACAATAAAATAAGTCTAAATAATTTTTAGAATAGTGTCCTATAATAACAACTTTAAATAAAACCAGAATTTATACAAAAGCATTGATATTATTATTACTAATATCATATTTATAATTACCATGATAGAATAAAAAAAATATCTTTCCAAAATTCTTATTTTAATTTCACAATAATCATAAATAGTACTTTAATTTGATATTAAGAAAATAAAATCCTTAAATACTTGGGCTACATTGATCACGCCCCTCTTTAGATCAAAACATAAGTTTCATTTTACTTGGTTAGTTAATGATATTCATTGCAACATTCTAACCATATTCATCTCATAATCATCAGCAACTATGTTTGATCCAAATAAGAATCACAACGTCATAAAATTCATTTATAATAACAACACAACACAACATAATATATATCAAAGATAATGACAATAACATAAATCAAGTTAAGCAAATAACAATAAAAAAAATCAAGAGTGAGAGAATTTTTGGGGTCAAAGTTCATCTCCCTCCTTAGAAACAACTTAGAAGAAAAACCCCAAGGGGTTGAAAAAATTGCTTCTTTCTTTCCTAAACTTCCTCCAAGATGCTTCCTTGTCTCTCATACTTATATCAGTTGAGGAAGTAAGAAATATAGAGAATTGGAGGTATGATGGAATGCATGGTGAAGGGAGCTATTTATAGATTGGAGATGGTGCGTAGAAGATTTTGAACATAATAAAATATTATTTTAGGGCTCATCTTTTAGGTTAGAGATGTCAACATTGGTTAATAGGAAATAGACATTTTTTAATGGATGCATGTAGTATTGAGGATAGGTTTGGAGTGTGTAACTGTATAACATCATAGTGTCTAGCATACTCAAATTAAGTTCAAAATTTCTCTCCCTCCCTCATGATGCCACATACACATAGTAGCACAAGTTCTTTTTTTTTTCTTTGTCTTTCTTATTTCTAGCTAAAAAAAGGTAATTAGGGATAGGTGTAAGGTCTGCTTGGAAAAACTAGCCAGAAGCTTAAAGCTTGTAGCTACTAATAAAAAATTGTTAAGTTAACTTGTTGAATCATAAATGTTTAGTAAATTTATCTATTAAAGTAGTTGAAAAATGAAAAATGATAAAAATGGACTTATTTATATAATATTTTATATAAATTTCAATTTTTCTTTATTGATAAAAATATATTTTAGGATATTTATAATTTTAGTTCTTAATTAATTTTAAATATTTG
>JAMLFT010000200.1:0-50973 GCA_026544285.1 Pachyrhizus erosus
AAAATATTATAATAAAAAATATTACTAATATTTTCTAATATTCTTTTGAATAAATTTTTTATATTGATTAAAAATTATTAAATATTATAAAATTTTGTCTGTCTTATTTTTTATTTAATGAATTATATTATGATTAAGGTTGTCAAACTTATGAATAAACTCTAACAAATTTATAAACTTGGATAAACTCATATAAACTTGCATAAATTCTTTGGTCATTTATGATTTTATGTAAAGAAAACGAGTTAAATTGCTGTATATCGTGTCCTCAAATTCTTTTCATAAAAAATGTGGGTAAATTCTTTAAACTTGTGTAAATTCACATATAGTTTCAAGTCAAGAAGCAAGTTAGTGAGTTTGAACTCTCTCTCCTATTGACCCCCACAGTATTAGTGTTTTACGATGACTCAAATGATTTGAAGAAATTAACTCTTTTTTAAAATATTTTTTATTTTAAAAAGTATGTTTTTGTAAATTTATGTATGATTTGGTCATTTATAAAGTTTGATCTTATTTATTATTAATGTACTGTTGCATTTTTATTATTGTTTGCTATTTTGCTTTATTATAGAGTTAAAATATTAAGTTATTGTTGTGCTAAGAGTATTATATTATGTATATATGTCATTAATAAATTTTTAATATTATTTTTTTATAATAAAGTTTATGAATTAAGTTTACGAGTTGAATTTAAAGAAACACTACATGTTATATATATTATTAAATTTGACAGTTTTGTTCATAATTATATAGTTTTTAATAAATTTAAGTTCATATTAGAGAATCTGTTACAAGAAATGTATTAAAAATTTTGTTGGTAATACATCTTTTATATTGATTGATAGTTGAAATCAGTCTCACGTCCTTTATGAATAAGAAACAAAAATAAAGTACATAAACAAGAATTATTTCATAAAAAATGGAAAATTTAAAAGAAAAGTGAAATCTTAACACATGCAGTAGATATAAAATTGAGAAGAAGAAATCCAATGGGCGTGAAAGCTAGCAGTTTTCCTTGAGCGGCTTCCATGGATCCATTTCATATTATTCTTTTCATTGTGGTTACCATGTTATTCACATTGTTTCCCTCAATCAATGTTCATATAATGTTCAATTATTATCGCCCAGCTCAAAATTCACACCTGCGCTACCCTCTATCTGGAATTTTATCTGAAATCATTACAAAATGCATGTGTTTTGTAATCGATTAAGAGAATGAAACTTGGATGTATACATATATACACATGCATGCATTAATAACTTTTGATCGCTCAAAGGCGAACTTGTCGAGACAGATGCCATAGAACCATTAACATAATAGAAAATATTTGGAAATCAATGTCCTAGTTACATAACTTTTGTTATTGTTTATTTATTTACTTTTAAAATCCAACTTGATATTGTGACTTTATTACTTTTATTTTTGGACTAACTTTTAAGTGTTGATCTGAATGTCTTGAATCCTTGAACCAAAAGTTTTATATCGTGATCATAATTGCGATTTTGAAATCTTCATAAACATTAATATTATAAAAAAAGTTAAATTATTCTGTTGTTTTTTTTATAAAAAAATTAGTTTAGTTTCTTTATTTCTAAAATATTCAATATCATTTCTAATTTTTTTTTAAAAAAAGTTCAATGTTTTCCTTTCCATTCAAATTGACATTAACGATGTTAATGAAATCGGATAAAATAAGAACAATGATTTTTTTATAAGAAAAATTAGAAAACCGAATTAAATATTCTAAAAATAAAGAGACTAAATTAAATAATATTTATAAAAATAATGTATATCTATATATAATCTTTGAAGTGTTTTTATTTATCTTAATTTTGATGCTATACAAAGACTTCCAAAAGTTTGATGTTGTGAGCAATGGCGGATAGCCATGGCCTCTCCTTTTTTTTATTTTTCTTTTTTCAATTGCTTATGTGCATGTGCTTGTATGCTGTAAGTCAAACCTAAAATTACTTTTAATAAAGGAATAAAACATTATAAAAAAAGTTAAAAATGGAATTAGTTGTTGCTGTGATTTTTTTAATATTAGTTAGATTTAATTGTATTTTTGGTATTCTAAGTATTATAATTGTGTAATTTTATTTATTTAGAATTTAACTATACCAATTAGATCCCTTAAATATTATAAATGTACAATGTTAGTCTCTTAAATTTTAATTGCAAAATTTTAGTCTTTAAAGTTTTATAATTATGTAATTTTTATTTCTTAAATATTATAATTATATGATTTTAATCTCTCAAATTTCTTAATTGTGAAATTTAAATTAAAGTTTTGCATACTAAATTTGTATAATAATACCTAGAATACTAAAATTAGACAATTATGAAGCCTAAAAACTAAAATCGCATGATTACAATAATTGAAAGACTAAAATTATTATTAAATAAAAAAATATAATTAAACCTATTAATTATTAGTTATATTGCATTGTGTACTCATTTTCGTATTAATGATAATGATAAAATACATGCTTGAATAATTTTTTAGTCCTAGAAAATATGGTGTATTTTTTAGTTTTTTAAAGTTTTTTTTATTTTAGTTTTTATTTTTAAGTAATAACATTAATTAATGATCTAACAATAACGTTGACAATCTATTAATTTGTTATATTATCAAAGAGTCTAACAGAATAATAATATATAATTTTTTTGTTAAATTGTATTTTAAAATATTTTATTAATTAATTTTGATGTCATCAACTATTTTAAATTAATGAGAATTTGAAAACACAGACTAGCAAAAACAAATTACATATAATTATTTTGTTTTAACACTTTAACAACATGACCAATCAATGAATTATCAATATCGTTATTATATCATTATTTAATATTATTACATGAAAACAGAACTAAAAAATAACTAAACAACTAAAAGTAAAATTAAAATATTTAATGAACTACAATAAAAAAAATCCTTATTTTATATGAATTAAAATATCATTAAAATCTAATATATAAATGACAATATGAACTAATATAATCATAGATAAATTAAAATTTTAAATATATGAGCACCATTTAATATTTTGGTTCCCTCAAAATAATTGGTCAAACTCCGCCTCTGACTGTGACAACAATTATGGTTTTAAAACTTAATTTAAAATCTTGCCTAGAATTATAAATTTTTGAAAGTGGTTGTGTAATAACCTATTTTTCTGCGAGAAAACGTAAGAACCAAAATGGCAGACGCCCACGTTCTAACATCTAAAACCTGTCCTACTTGGGTATGGCTGCATGGTGCACAAGCAAGCTCAGACTGTTGGTAGAATTTGTCAACTTGTTTCAAAGTACATTCACAGTTTTTAACCATCATTTTTTGTTTTCAAAGTGTGCTGTCGATCTTGGTCCAACTCTGCTTTTTTTATATTAAGATTAATAATTATTAGTTAGAGAGAATTTGAACACTAATTTCACAATTATTAAGGAGTTTGAACTTAATAAATTAAATGAAATAAGAAATGAATTCACTTACTCGTGCATATATATATCAATAAATTTAGTTTCAAGGGTACTTACAAATTCATAGACTTCCATAGCACAACTAATTAATCAAACTTCTTTTTAAGACAATATTATATAGAGAACTACGTGTGCAATTTATCATCAGTCGATGAAAACTTGTTGAAGAATAAGTTTTTGTTTTTTTGCTTTTGTGTTGATGAATAAGTTTGACGCAGTGCTGTCTTGGAGATTTTGTTAAGATGATAATTAACCCATTTTTATTGGGAGCTAATAACTATTAACCATAAACTTTGTCAAAAATTGCACTCCACCTTATTTTTTAATTCTTTTTTCCTTTTAGTTATCTACTGACGTAGATGGTTAGTATTTAATATTTATAAACATCACTCATCATTTTTTTAGAAATTACAGATATCCACAATGAGAAGTAAAAATAATAAATTAAACTTAATCTTAATTTTTTCTTCAAAGGACAAAGTGGCCTTTTTTAATATAAAAAAGTAAAAGAGATCTAATTTTGTAACTGTAAAAAATAAGAGCAAACAAGAAAAAAGCAAAAAAAAAAAAAGAAGAAATAATTATATGATAAGCATATATATAGTATATAAATTGGTTGTAAAAGTAGTAGCATATCAATTGGTTTGAATATAATTCAGTTTGAATTTTTAATTAAGGTTTCATATTCAAGTCTTTAAAATGAAAAAAATAATTAAAAAATTATATTAAAGATATTTAACCAAATTTTTTAATAAAATTTATAATTATACAAAAATAAAATAAATATTTCACATCAATAATATTATAACTTAAAAAAATAGTTGTAAAGTAAAATAAGAATATATATATAATTGAATATGTGAATTAATTGATATGAAATTATTACGTTAAATATTTTAAAAAAATAAAATTACTGTTTATAATAGTGTTATCTATCTCAAAAAAATTTATCTTTAATTAAATATATTTATAGTCTGTAAAAAAAATTAAAAACATATTTAAATTATACTCCTATACATTTCCTTCATTAATTATATACATCTCTTTCATTTTTTTATATTAACTAAAAAAGTAATGTTATTCTTACAATAACTTATTAAAATAATTTCTACACGCTCACTTTTTTTTTTATTCTTATCTTATTTCACATTCAGCCTCATGGAATTGGTTGAATAGATTAAAATAGAGTTTTGTATTTCACAAGTCTTCAAGTCTCCATTTATCTCTTTGGAATCCTTCAATTTGTAGCACCATCATTTTTCCCCAAACTTCTCACTACCAAAAGAAATCTTTTATTTCACATTTCTCTCTGTTGTCTTTGTATCTCTCTTTATTGCATTGAAATTATTGTAAAATTTTATTGTAGGATTAATATGATTACTCTAACACATAATAACTCATTATTAATTGATAAATTGAATTATATTAATACTTTTGAGATTTTTTATATTATACATAATATTTTTATTTAATGTTTACAATAATAATCTTTATAATAAGTGCCAGTATAATATTTTTAAATATTAAAAATAAAAATTTAATATTACGTATAATTCAATAAAAGCTCAATAAATGTAAATATAATTTATTCTAATTAATAATAATATTTTTATATACTTAACTATTTTAAGTCATATTTAATTAAACATTAAAATAAGACTTAATATAACTTTTTATGACGTTTAGAATTTATTCTTATTTAAAAAAAAGATAAAAAAATTATAATTCAAAACTAATCCCGTTATGTATAGATTAATTTATTTTACACTCTTTTCATGAGTAAATTAAAATTTTCTCTTGAATTTTTCAGTTTTATTGTAAATAACTAGTTTTTAGGCATTCATGAGTACATTAAAATTCTCTCTTCAATCATCCAGCAATCACTTTCTCTTCAATTAAAATTTGATTTTTTTTTTCTCCTTTCTCACTTTTTCTCTACCATTTCAAATATACCATTAGGTTATTTACACTCCAGTGAATAAGAAAAATATAAAAAAAGTAAGAAAAAAAAAAAGATGTCATCCATGATGTGACAAATTTTTAAAAAAATAATAGAGATAGAAAACAAATGCAAGAGAAATGAGTGTAAGAATATAAGAATATTCGAAGACATTAATTATCATTATTGAATAAAATATATTTTAGATTTCTCAATTTTTTATTAAATTAATCTTAATTGTTAATATAAAATAACGATGCTAGTTCTCAATGTTTTTTCATAAATGGTGATTTTTGTTTTTCTTTATGGAATTTAAAATACTAGAATAATAGTTAAAATTCATTCATTATAAAAAAATAGACTTATCAGTATATTTTACTCCAAAACTTCGTAATGTCACAATTTTTCATAATTGGTGAATTTTGTTTCACTGTACGAAATGTAAGATACTAGAATAATAGATAAAATTAACTAATTATAAAGAAATAGACTTAATTACATTTTTTTTTTCAGAATTTCACGTTGTCACAAATTTTGTTTCTTAATTGGATTTTTTCCAACTTTTGTTTCCTAATTTAAAACATTGTGAGTTTTGTCTCAGGAAAAAATCACCACAATTAAGATAATTTTTTCATTAGTTAAAGCAAATTTTTATGTGAGAGTAAAATTTGTAAAAAAAAATAGAAATAAAATTTGTAACATGATAAAACTTTGAAAGTAAAAAAGGTAGTTAAGCCTAAAATATATGTCAATAAAATTATCAATTTCAAAATATAAGAATTAAAAGTAGTTTTGACCAAAAACTAAAAAAAAAAGTAAAACACGTTTTAGCCATTATTATTTAGTTTCTAAATTAGTCAAAAGAGAAGAGGATAAGGTGATAATATATAAAGTTATGTGGAAACAATATTGTGGGGCAGTCATTCATAGAATGAAGTACAATACATTCCCCCAGGACTAAGTGTCAGCAGAGATTATGAGCAAACACATGAGGGTGTGTCTAGGGACAAGCTAGGGATTTCAGTTATATTCATGCATTGTATGCTACTTAAAAATTTTGATTGGATTCCCTTGAATGCCTTCTATTTCAAGATCCTCCTCATTGTTATAGCAGAAGATGAGATAAAGAACACATGGTGCTGAGTAATAGTGTCTCTCACAAGGCACCCACGACAATGAGGATGACAAAGAATTGGTCTAGGGTGCCTGAATATACACATAGATTCTGTTTATGCTCTTAATTAATTTGGTTTATCTTTATTAATTTATACTCAATTTACTATTCAATTAATTATACCTTCTTTTCCCACCAAAAAAAAAAAAAAAAAAAGAAGAAGATTATCTCATCTTTATGATATATGTCTACCTTTTATTGGTGAATGGTGTTTTTCAGTATTTGCTTCTGAGGTGATAAACAATTACACGTTAAGCTACATATGCACCAAAGTCGTTGCCTGGTCGGTGTCAACCCACCTTTTTAGCAGGAAGATGCTACACCAGATTTGCACTTGTCATTTCATTTGTTGATGATAACTTTTTAACTGAACTGATGTTTAAGTATATTCTCATCGGAAATCAAATTAAATAGAAAATAATTAATATTCGGTCCACACAATAAGGTCAACTGTTTTGTTTATCAACATCGAGGCACTTCATTAATTATATATTAAGACTGACGACTTTTAATCAACGGAATATATATATATATATACACCCCTAAGGTATAGACTAGTTCTATATATTTTTAATTAATTATATATCATATTTGTTTAATTAACTTTATCACGTGGATAATTATTTGTGGTTGGATAATCATATAAAATTATTTTATATAATATATATATATATATATAATCATTAAATTTTAATTTTAAATAAATTAATTATTTATAAAATTAATATATAATAAAAAAATTATTTTTAAAAAATCTAAATATTTCTTTTTAAAGAATTAAAAATAAGTTCAAAGAAAAAAAAATTTACTTTTAAAATATTTAATACAACATAAAACTCGGTTAGAATAATCTGCCATCAATTAATTTATATTTAGTTGTTAAAATTGATTTAAGTGGTAGTTTTCAATGTCAAGTAATTAGGGGGGCGAATATCTAAACGAAACTAAAGCATGGATCGTAGTATATAGTTGCTTAACTACCTATACGTGGTAACTGTATTTAGGTTTCGTGAATGCCTTCGTTAGTAGGGCACTTTCTTTATTGTGTCTCCTTCATAATGGAATGGAAAAGCACGTCAATTAAGTCATCAATAGCATTTTTTTTTTAAATTTTAAATGTCTTTTTCCATGTGAAGGATCCATGGTTTAATTCTACCTTGTCGTATAATATACTTCTTATTGTTATCTTCCGAGTCTTGTTGTTCCTTAAGAAATGGGTTTCTTCGGTGTATTATTTTCAGAATTTAATAAGTATTTACTGTCTTTGGTAATTATTTAAAAATTATTTTTAGTATAATTCTTTTAAATAATTACTATTATATAAAAATTAATAAATTTATTATACATCATAATTTGTGATTATTTAATAGTATAAAATAAATTATGTCACAATTGCATCTATTGTTTATTCTATTAATATATGAAAAATAACTTATATACTAATTATGTAATTTTTTTAATACTATTATTTTAAAAAATTATCAGATATAATAAGTTTATTAAATTTTATAAAAGCTACTTAGAAGTTATACATACTATCATTTTTAATTGTTTGATAATGTATAAGTCTTGTTCATTAAAAGTGTGAAAAAAAAATTAATATTTAAATGTCAGCTATAATATAATTAATTACATACAATTAAATGAGTTATTGTATTATACATTAGTAATAATTAATGAAAAAATAAATTATACATTAATAATATAAAATAATTGATTAGAAATTTTAATTGATTGATAGTTTAAAAAATTTTACATGAACAACATATAATCATTAAACTCGTAATTAAAAGTAAAATCTCACACAAACATATTATTATTGATAGTAATAACAAACTAATCAAATAGTAAAGTACCAATGTTCTGATAGTCGTCTTAACTATTTTAACATATTATGTTTCAGTGTAGTGGATTAAAAAAGATTATTGGATCACAATTGACCTTTTCAATGGTTTTGTTTTTTTTTTTTTTTTGTTGGCATACTTTTGAAAATAATAAAAAGTAAAGCTTCTTTTAAGGTCAAGAACGTTCCCGTGTTCTATATTATCAATTACCATTCAACTTTAACCCGGGGTGGGGAGGGCGAGTGAGAAATTTAATTTTAACTAATAAATATATTTTTTATTCTATTTAGTTTTTTAATAAATATACATGCATCAATTTTATATAAAATATATATTTCAAAATATTAATTATATATATAATTTATCAAAATATCTCTTTTACATATGACCAAAAATATTTATAATTGAATTTATATTATTTTTTAGTATTTTTTAAATACAAGTTGGTATAACAAGAATTAATTTAACACATTAAAAATTATCTTAACTATAAATAAATAATAAATTCTTTTTTAACTAGATTATATTTCAATTTTTCAAAGTTAACACATCAGCGTGTTTAGACTATACATTCAAATTAAAAAAAAAAAAAAACTGTTAGCATCTTACAAACAATGACCAATAAAAAAAAAAACAGAGAAAAAGAGAATATAGAAAGAATTATCATAAGAAAAAAGAATATCAATTTGCATTATTGAAATTCAAGCAGTCAATATTTTATGTTAGTGTTCATAAGCTTGTTAAGGTTAATAAACAACCATTAATATTCAAATCAATATAAATGAAATACTAGTAAAATCATTTGATTGTAAATACAATAATTTATTATTTTTAAAATGGTAATAACAAATTAAAAATATATATATTAAAGAAAAAATAAACAATATTATGCTATTCTATTTTAAAAGAGAAAAAATATAATTATCTTCTCAATAAAGTCTATAGAAAAAGAAGAAATATTTATCTACAAATAAAATAAAATATTATCATCTTTATTATCACAACTATAAAAAATAATAAAATATTTTATTAAAAATAAGAAAAAGATAAATGGCACTTAAATATTATTATTTTTAAAATCAAATTCTATCAAATAAAAATAACTACAATAATATTAAAATATTATTTATATTAAAAAAAATAAGGTTATAAAAAATTAGGGATACTAAGGCTCCCTAATCCTTAACATAAAATTGATCTTAATTTTAACTATATTTTTTTTTCTTCACTTATATGTACCTTTTTAGAGACAATCATATTTAAGACATAATTAAAAATTAAATGTGGACACTATATTTAAAATAGTGGCCAAAATCTTAGCAAGGAGAGTTAAGAAAGTACTAAATGAAGTCACTAGTCAATCATAAAGTGTCTTTTTAGGAGGTAGAAACCTCTTACAAAGTGTGTCAATGATAAATGAAGTGGTGGATAAGGCTAAAAAGAAAAAAAAAACAAAGTGTTTGGTGTTCAAGGTTGATTATGAGAAGACATACGACTAAGTAAATTGGAACTTTTTGTTTTACATGCTATCTAGATTGGGATTTTGTGAGAAATGGATAACTTGGATCAATGATTGCTTAGTTTCAAATTAAGTTTTTGTGTTTGTTAATGGCAGCCTAACCAAAGAATTTAAAATGCAAAAAGACTTGTGACAAAGAGATTCATTGGCACTGTTTTTATTCACACTAGTGGATGAAGGCCTTAATGGTTTGATGAGGAAAGCAAAAGCCAAGAAACTGTATAACTGTTTCTTTACAGGGAAAGATGGAGTGGAAGTGAACTTATTACAATGTGTTGATGATACAATATTTTTTGAAAAGGCAAATATGGAGAATGTGATAGTAATAAAGAGGATAAGGAGGAGAGTTGAACTTGTGTTTAAATTGAAAGTCAATTTTTTTAAAAGCAGATTTGGAGCCTGTGGAATGCACAGGCTAACAATAGAAAGATATGTTGAATTATTGAACTGTAGGATCCTTTCTTTCCCATTTGTACACTTGGGGATACCGATTGGAGCTAACCCAGGAAAGGTTTAAATGTGGGATCCAATCATTCACAAAGTCTTGAAGAAGTTGGCGACTTGGAAACACAAGCAGATGCCATTTGCAACAAGAGTATGTTTGATAAATTCTATGTTATTCGTCTTACCAATATACTTTCTCTCATTTTTCAAAATTTCTCAAGCAATGGCTAGAAAGATCATTAGCCTACAAACTAAATTCTTGTAGGGTAGTGTGGAGGGTAGTAACAAAATCTCGTGGGTTAGCTAGAAGAAGACGTGTTGTCCAAAATCTCATGGTGGGCTAGGAATAAAAGACATTCTTATTTTTATTAAAGTGTTCATGGCCAAATGAAGATGGAATTTGTTTAATCAAAGAGGAGCCTTATGGTGCTAGGTGTTAAGTTCCAAATACAGTGGTTGGAGGAATCTTATTGTAGTGGGCCATGACACAAAGGGTTCAATATGGTGGAGGGATCTGAGGAGGATTTATGGAGGCAAGAGTAAACATAATTGGTTTGATACTTTGATGAAGTGGGTGTTAAGGGATGGAAAAGAAACAAAAAGATGACAAAACAAAAAGATGACAATGTTGGTCAAATGGAGAAATGGATGAAAATGGATGGACTTAAGGCTTCAAGTGGCATAGGGTACTCTTTGAGTAGGAAACAAAATTGATATAAAACTTGAAGATGGAGTTGGCAAATGTGAATGTACCTCAACGGGGTAATGACAAATGGTTTTGGAAAGAAGATGCTTTAGGAGTGTTCTCAATAAACTCCACTTACAAAGCAATACATAGTATAAAAATGGGAAATAATTATGATGATTTATTTAATGCATTATGAAAGATCAAGTAACTTTGAGAGTAGCAATATTTGGTTGGCAGGTACTCAAAAATAGATTACCAACAAGAGATAATTATTAGAAGTTAATTTTACTTGATTTTATATATCTTTTATTAGAATTTTGGTACTCTTACACTTTTAGTTTATTTTGTTTTATCCTCTTTGATGCTAAAAATTTTATATATTAGTTTAGTTTAATTGAAATCCAATCATTCAAATTTCGAGTGTTCTTAAATGAATTTTGTGTTATTTTGTAGGCTAATGAAGAGAAAAGAAAGTAATTGAAGAGAAAAAGTAGAAAACTCAAGGAAGAAATTAAAAAAATGTTCAAACAAGTTTTTTACCTCAAATTCGCTCAAGTCAGCAAAAAAGGGCTTAGAGCGAATTCTGCCAGACATTAGAGAACTCATTGCCTCAATTTCACTCGTGTGAATTTTTCAACACTAAATTGAAAATGTTTAAAATTAATTTTCCTATTTGAAAAGTTAAATAATATAATTAGGAAAGAGATATTTTCTTTTAGGGTTGAGGGAGACAGACCAAAATAAGTAGTTTTCTCTTTCTCTTCCATTGGGCAACTCCATTGGTGAAGAACCGGACGAGTTTTCAAGATTCCAGAGATAGAAGAACAACGATTCCAACTTGGAACTTCGACATTTTCTCATCTTTTGTGAATCAACTATCATGAAAATGAGTGACTGATTTATTTTCTTTGAGGTTGAATGTAATATACTAAACTCTAATGTAACTTTTGGTTTTCATACATATGATTTATTCTCTTCTACTCATTAATGTTTCATTTATGCTCTTAATGTTTTTTTACGTATTTATTGCTCGTAAAATGATTTTTGATTTGAAATCCGATTGAAAAATGTTTTCTAAATTTTGTTTTGAAATGAAATACCCAATGGTTGATATTGCTAAGAATAAAATACCAAACATTAATCTTTATGGTTGTTCTTAATGCAAGTTCTCTTCTTAAATATGCAAAAAATTTATATTTATGAAGGTAACTTAGGATCTCGTTTATTAAGGAATTAGTTTTCAGTGACTATAATCCTAGATAATGTAAAAGAGAAAGAATTTTCATATGTATGATTATTAAGATTACAAAGGAGTAAAGTTAGATGAAATCCAATTTCAACTTTTAATAATTTAATATATCTTAATCTTAGTTATTGTTTTGTTTATGAACTTTATTTTCATTTATATTTCATTCTCAAACAACCAATTAATGTATTATTGTGAATATTCTTGTAAATAAAGTTAGACTTTTTAATTATTACAATTATAACTTAATTAAATATCAATCAAATTTATGAAAAAAAGATTTTATACTCATCATCGATTATAAGTGACTTTATTTCACGTCACCAAAAATAATTTTGTGTGCAAGTCTAATTTTTATAATAGAAAAAGAAATTATAATCAATTAGTAATAATAAAGCAAACAGTATGAGTTAATAGTGGACAATAAAAGTTAAAAAAAAAATAGAAGCTAATTAAAATGATTAATTTTATATTATGAAACCATTTTAGAAATAAATTAGATGAAATTGACATCTTAGTTGATAGAATAATAGTAAATAAACAAGATCATGTAAACCAAACAAGTTGAGGTTAGAGACATCTCGACAAACATTTTTAAAATTATACTCTCATTTTAAGAGTCGTGATATATACCTCCTTTTCCAATCTTGATCAATTTGATATGTTGGTCCCTTCAACTTTAGGAATTTTGTGTGAAAATTTTCGCAGTAAGGTCCCCACCAACTTATAAGTATACAAAATCAAGGATGTTGGTAGAACTTGCTGAAAGCTACAAATGGAGTTAGACCAATTTGGTGGATGATGGTCAAATTTAGGAATTTAGAAAGGTAGAATGTTTGCTATGCCATTTATGTCCTTTGAATAAGTGTCTTTACTTCTTAAATTTAGGGTGGTCATTCATCTAACTTTTTCCATTGCTAAGAAAAATTCGGAATTTATGGGGGCATCCATCACACTTAGTTGCATCTTAAGTGAATTTGATTTGGTTTGGTTTAATTTCAACTAAAAGGTGTTGGTTTAGTTTCTTTGCAATAAATTTTGTTTATTGTAGCTTGATCTTAATGGACGCTAATTTAAAAAATGTTATACTGTACTGTAAAATTACGTTGTTTTTTATTTTAAAAATTAAGTTAAAATTACATACAATATTAATTTTTCAATGTGCAAATAATTAAATTATTCGAAACCTGGATAATTCTTTTTTTTTTTATTATTGCTTTCTTGCTATCAAGAGGAGAGTGTCTATGCAAGTCACAAGATTCGTTATGTAAGCAATGTTAGCGATATTTTTAACACAATTCTTTTAGTTATTGAGTGAAAAACCGTAAATTCACCATAAAATTTACCTTATGATAAAAATTATTAAAAATTAAAAATGCATCCTTAACATTTCTTATTACTACTGTATGTACGTTGAAGCCGATTTTTCATTATAAATGATGCACTAAGGGTCTCTTCACCGCAACTCGAACAAGAAAACAGCAAACTGTACGAAAACTTATTTTCAAATTTCAACAATCAGATCTTAGAAATTTTCCATACGTCATTCCATAATTAGTAACCTTCATAATTTAATACATTTAGTGATTATCTTATATGATATCATCCGCACGCTCCTTTGTTTTTAAATTATTTCCATAATTGTAGGTTTTAGAATTTGATTATGATGATTTGGAATAAAAATTATACGCAGAACTGAGAGCATTTAGCATCTGTATACTCTTTTTAGTTTATTTGGATATTTTAATGAGCAATTAAGTGTTGGCAAACATGACCTTAATGTTTGTCAAGGATAACATCAATAGCAAACATATTAGATAAGGACAAAAGAAGTTACGAGACTTACGATTGCTTCTTCGACTAGTTTAATACTAAATAGTTACATTAACAATCTTTATTTCTCCCTCACTGCCAAAAGTCAAAATTGATTGAGCTTTGCATATACTAGTTTTTTCACTCAGCATTTTTTTGGTACGAATTTTCATTTGGAAATTCTGTATGATTCAAATTATGCTGGCCTTACGTATCCTTGAAATCCAAATATGTGGCTGAGAAGATCAATAGCTTTATTATAAGGTTTTATTGTTGGATATCCATAGATATGGTATAAGTATTAAATATATATTTTTCAAATATTTAAATTATTTTTAGAGTTTAATTTTGATATATTATTAATATATATAAAAATGGTTATACTATTAATTAATTATAAATTATTCTATGTGTAACTTTTAAATTAATTATTATAGAAGTTGATAATTTTCAAATATATGGCAACATATAATAAATGATTGTCAATGCATTACAACTAGATTATTATTTTAAAAGAAAGTGTTTAATGATTTCTATGGTTTTTATATAAGAAATATTTGTAATAAAAGTTTTCTATTATTGTCTTCATATCATGTACCCATGGAATCATCAGAGAAACTGTTATTATAATTGGCTATTGTTTTTATTTCAAACTATTAGCCGTTACTTATAGTATGATGTACTTGATGTGTTACATTCTTTAGTCATTTAAGTTATCATTTTATTTAAAATCTGTTATATATTTTGTATTTTTGTTGGTGCATTATTCTACTTGATTTCAAGTTGTGAAAATATTCTTTTTATACATACTGGACTTTAATTATCTAATCTAACATTTTGGAACTGAAAAAAGAACAAAATTTATCAAAGTTTATGGTTCACATATTTTATTAGAATTAAAAAATATCAGGAACATACTGTTTGGTACATTATTTTTAAATACACTTTTTTTATTAGTTGAAATTTAAAATTTTTTATGAATCACATATCTTATTTTATAAATCATTTCTTTTAATTTTAAAATTTTTAATAAATTTTAATTAATAAAAAATATATATCAGAAATTATTAAAGAATGTGTTATTCACATTTCTCTTTAAATTAAATATGTCAAGTTGGTCTAACCGAGCGGTGATGTATATATATGCAAGAGTTGCTTAATTGGAAAAGTAATTTATGTAATCTCCTTTTAGTTTCTCCTGGAACAACTTCACCATGAACATGTTCCTTAACTTAAGCTATGTATCCATGCTAAGTTGCACATTTAAAGCAGTATGAGACAAGATTTAATTTGAATGGCGTTGATAATGATGATTTTGCCATGGCTAAACCGGATAAAGAGAGGCAAAAACAAGGTTGTTTAAGATTGGTAATAAATACTTCAATTTGGTTCCTTACTTTAATTTCATTTGTAACTTTGTCCCGTTCTGTTTATTTGGTTTTCCATTTGGCCAATTACTCAAATAAATGGTAAGTCTCCTTTCTCATCCTTAACTCTAATCAATAATATTCACCAATCAACCAACACCCTATAGCCAAGGTCCAAGGACAATTCCACATATAGCACTGTAGGAACAGTTGTCTCTACTAACTTTTTAATTTTTTTTTTAATATAATGCATATGTATAATTATAAATTGCTTGTATAATTTGAAATATAGTAAAAAAATTTATCCAAAATATGAATATGGTCTCCACAGATTTATTCCTTATCACACTTTTTAATTAAACATTTTTAATACTATTTTTTCTCTTTGAAATGCATTTCACGTACTATCTTTGCATTAGTAAAAAAAAAAATTCTCTTTCAACTATTTCAAATCTATATTTATATACTTATTTTTTTAATCATTTATCCTTTTTAATCTATATTCTTTTATCTCTATCTCTAAATTAAATTTTAATATGTTTTAAAAACAAATTATTAATGATTAAAAATAATCTTATATCACAAGTTAAATTATTCATTATAAATCTAAAATCTAATTTATACATTAAAAATATTTTTTATTATTTTAATTTTAAGTATATATAAATGAAAAATTATCATATATAATATACAAACTAAAAGATTAATAAATATGAGTATTGGCCCCACATGTTAAAGTTTTAGTATCAGTCATTGCGAATAGCCACCATGACTAGCACAACTCGTCCAGTAGCCAGTGACCACAATCAAAACTGTAGTGTAGATTGCCACCAAGTCATCTGTCATATAGCATAGCACTAGCCACTTGCCACTGGTCACCACAAACCATAATGAGGACACCACTATTCACGAATCAAATGTGATTCAATATGGGCCTTAGCCCCTCCTATACACCCAAAATAAAATTATTGAAGATGCTACCAACTAGCCGATGTCACCATTAAGAGTATGTTATATCCAATTTGAACAGACATTTAGCCTACACCAACAATTTGATACTCATCCGTTTGGAATGCACGCCAGCCCAAAAACAAACATAACCTCATATGTAAGACACCAACTAAGTGCATATTTAGGTTAAAGTAAACAAACTTAATTTTAGAGTAGTTTTGATTTTGCGCACTGATTTTCTTAAAAGAATTTGGTCTTGTTTCCTTAGAAATTTGATTTGAGACAAAATATACAAGTGTGCCCAAAACAGAGTTAGGACCACTTAAATGGGAATTCAAACATAGCCTAAGCTGAAGCGCTATGAATAAACCCACAAACTTTTTAAATTGTTGGAATTGGAAGTTGTGGTAGTTTGGCAATAGGACAAGCATGAGAGTTGTGGTGTATCATTGCTTTATCGGCATGGTGGTAAGATTTTGTCGGCATGGTGTATCATGAGATTTAGGCCTTAGGGTTTATTTAAGAACAAGAGACTAAATTGAAAGCAGAATCAATAGAAACCTAGTGAAAGTATCACGAATTTTTATTGATGTCATTTATATTTCTCCCTGCCCAGTTAAGTCACCTTACATTCACATTTGTGCTCGGAAATCACCATTACTGTCACGTCCTTGCGTTCCATTAATGAGGGTGAGGCGATTCAAATAGGTGGTGGGCACAAGGTAAAGATGAGCATAAATTATTTATAAAGATGCAGTTCGGGTTTCGAATGCTGTGGTCGGTTTTTTATGTTGGGCCTAAATTTTTGGTTCAAGGTATTAAATAAAGCTTATGCAAATTCTATAACTATGATGCGGTCTGAATTCACTGATGCTGCAGCTCACGTGTTACTGACACCAAGCTGGAGTTATTGCGGTTCATTTGATGCAGTTTCTTGGCATCTTAATTGCTGTATTGTGATAGAATTGGCGTGGGAGATTTCAACAGAATGGAAGAAGCAAAAGTATTATTAGTTGGGTTCCGGGTAGAATGTTTTGGGAAATATATACGTAGAAGAGGTAAATAATGCCATATGGTATTTAGCTTGTAGTTTGGGTAGTATCTATCAAAGGTGTCTTCATTTTGTGCTCAACACAAGCTCTTATTAATGAAATTTTCGCGTATAAAAAAAATTAAGGGTGATAAAAACTATATCAATGAATAATTTCTACTCGAGGGACCAGATCAACAAAAAAAAAAAATCACAAATCCTAATTTTAAAAAAGAAAAGGAAATAAAGTTGAGGCAAAAGTATTCTTTCCATGTTTTTCAGATAAAAATGAGGTCAAAATTAGGTGGTTAAGTTTAAAAATGTTTTAAAGTCGTTTTGTGATATTGCTAATACATTACTCTTATATTGCTACATAAATTTCTATCTTTAATGTAGCCCGAGCCAGAACGCAGCTATCAGCTCTGCTTGTTACTTTATTTTTTGATCAAATGATAAAAATAATGGTTTGGGAAAGGGATACAATTATACAAAAGGCGTCCACATGTGCTCCAGTGGTAGCACAGAAGAGAAATCATTTTCAAGATAAGAAAAATTAACGAAACCATAAATGTAATTCATCATATATAATATAATATACATGCTTCAGATTTTACATTCTGTATTTTTGTACAAAATAAAATTACATTCAAGCATGAGAAAATATGAGCCACTATGACTTCTGTTAGAGTCCTAAACTCCCTCGAGTGACCAATGCCAAAAATAATAATAATAAAATATTATGCTGCATGATGCATTTTTTAATTGGCTTTGTATTCTTTTCAAAAGAACAAAGAGGGGAAGGACATTTGCTAGTCGTGTTAGGCACAGCTTTTGCAAAACTTCCCGGAACCAAGCACCATCACCATGTAAACCTCATTTTAATAATGTAATCTAAGCAAAAGCATTAAAATAAATGGAGCGACTCCTTCGATTGCTTTACCTGTCAAAAAAAGGAAGGGGTAAAAAAAAGGTCAAAACCGTTATCCGGGCCTCGGTCAAAGCAGATAGTACAAAATTCAATCACGGCAATACCTACGTAATAGGGTGCGCGCTCATAACAGATCATTTGTGTAAGCATCTCCAGGTATATATTCCATGTAACTTGGACAAAATAGAACAAGGATAACACTGGGAGATGAAGGCCCCTAAAGCCATGTAACTTTTTGGTATATCTACACCATGCAAACCAATTGACTAGTTGAAACACCAATAACTTTGTGCAAAAAAATTGGTCTTGCAGAATTTTCTTGACTTATCTACTTCTATGATAAAAATAGTTCTTGGGATTCCATTGGAGATGTCCAATACCGCAGCAGTGCTTCTACAGTTAACCTTCGAGTTGCACTGAGCATTGAGATAAAAAACCGACAACCATCAATTTTATACTCTTCAAGAGGATTTCTATGGCCAAAGCTCCTAATGTTCACCTGCCACAACTCTTATATAAGCCTTTAGCTGTTAAGAAAGCAAAAAAGATTCATAAGAGCAAAAGGAAAAATTACCGCAGAGTTGAGCCTATTCATGTTTACAAGATGATCTCTCCAGAAACAATCAAGAGTTTGCAAAAGAACAGCTCTCTGTATTTCAAAAAATATTAAATATAATTAATATTCTATTTTTTTAAGATTCAGAAACTGAAATCTCCCTAGAAATGGGCGAACAAGCAGCAATTAGAATACAGTGAGCCAAAACAGATAATAGAAAACAACATTCTCCTTATGCATGCTTGGTAATTGGTATCAATGTAAAATTTACCGTTTGGACAAAATCATCAGGTTCTCCAAATTAGCAAATGAAAGAGCACCACATTCATAAGAGCAATAGATATCGAGGGGCATTTATCAAAGAAAAAAGCAGTATCTAATGCTAACAAGTAACAACTATAGGGATAATTATATTTACTAGTTCTGTAGTGAGACTCGTTATTTCCTTTTCTACTTTTAAGCATAGGCAATGACTGTAAGACAGTAGTACTATCGTAGTATCATTTCCCCACAGTATGGATTTTGGATCATAACTTTGTAAATATAATATCACCAAGTGATTGTCAACAATCAAAATTTCATTGTTTGACTGTGGATGTTTAGGGTTAAAAAAACAGTAGGTAATACTGATGAGAAAATGGTGCAAAACCTTAGGCACACACAGATCATTTCCTCTTAAGTTAAACTGTTGTTCTCTAGGCTCTATTTTAATTTCCTTTGTAAGTCATTATTAAAATATGGTTCTCTAGGCTCTATTTTCATTGCCTTGTTGCACCTGATAGTAAATAATCCAAATACAGAATACATGGTATGTTTTGATGTTTGTGCTTGATTTTGAAATTTTGGATGCAATTATGCTGTGAAATGAAATAATTAGTTATGGTACCACCACTACTTGCTATAGGTTTGCGGCTATTCTTTATGTTAGTACATTTACAGATGGCAACCAAATTTTCAATTGCAAGAAAAAACAGTTGAATAGAATATCTTACCTCAATTTCCTTTGCATGTCTCTCATCATAACCAGACTCTTCAACAACATTTAAATATGAAGCAATTAGAAAATCTCCAAGATACTTGCGCAGAAGATTAGAAGTTGTTTGATACTTCCCATTCCTACATTAGGCTTACAGTCAACGAATATTAGAACTATATTTAACTTCTCAATTCTACGGTAAATAAAGCAACTTACCCAATTAAATCATCAGTGCAAATGGCAAGCCATCGTCTTAATGAAGAGCTCTTCCTGCGAATTCCCCTGAGGGCATTTGGAGGTGCTGGCAAATTTGGAAGGGAAAAGTTGACAATATCAACTGAACTCACATCATTCAGTAGCCCAAGTGAATTTAGCAAAGTGTCATCACTAACTCCTCCAAAAGATTCTGCCAGAATCCATTTGTGCATATCATTAAAAATAGTAAAAGTTGATTAAGCCAAAACACAGAAAACAAAGAGGACAAGATATTTGTACAGTTGGAATTGAAGGACCGTAGTTTTAGCAAATGAGCCTACCATCCAACAGCTTTCCACCAACAGTCACAAACTCTTTCAAGAGCTTAATCAAACCCCAGCTACGTGGATGCTACAAAATCCATTCAAGGCAATAGATTAAAGGAGCTGGTGGATAGAAATATACAACATGCTAGAGGGAAAGCTGAACCACCTTCAGTGGATCAATATTACTGAAGACAATCTCGTCCACCACTGCTTGCATGTACCTACAAGCAGTACACACAAATCTAAGAAAGAAAGAAGGAAGGAAAGAGCAATACGAGAGAAAATATAACTATATAAGAATAAACCTCAATCACAAAAAGTGAACAAAAGCCAATGACTCGTATTCCAGTCTTGACAGTCAACACCCTTGTAAATAAAAAAAAAACCCAAGCTAATTAAGCATACTTTTCTAGACACAGGTTGGGATCATTAGTACTAGTTTTTTTTCTGGGATAAATGATGAATACTATTATAAGTTATAAGCACAAAGAAAAGGCCCAAGACTGCTCATTCCTATGTATGCCATCTCATATCAGTGCTTTAAATGTTTCATTCACATTTTATGTTAATTATTCAGCCCCAATGACTCACACTCTTGGGGTAAAGTTATAATGTATATCATACTATCAAGACAGTATTAATAGTGTAGGGGGGTTAGGACTTGGAGTTTTTAAAGATTGACGGAAATTAGAATTAGGTTAGTGCCAAAAACAAGGACAGAAAAGAAAGAACTGTTTCAGGCCAGGGTAGTGACTCATATCAAGAACTGAGATGTTCATGCTCCAAAGAAATAGTCAAGACTTGGAATATATATTTAGCTGAGAAGATTAAGTCTGATGATTCCTCACATAAATTTCATCCTAATATTGAATAATAAAATAAGATATCAAAATGCCCAAAGGATTGAACATATAGAATGAAACTGTTAAATTATATTACTGCTGTATTTTGTCTTGTCTAAGTAACAATTACCAACTTGTTCTTTTGTTGTATTTGTTCAGACCCAGTAGACTCTAGAGGTTTAATCTGTATAGTCTTTTTTTATCTCTCAGTAATAATCAGTCTTTTATATATAAATGAATCTGCTGAGTATGAGTGTAAGACACTTCAGCAATGTAATCCTTTATTTCAACATGGTATTCAAGTGCCTAGATATCCCACATCCAGCCTGACCATTGCTGTGACTACTGCCTCGATCTCTGGAGGATGAATGACCATGTCCACCATGGGTAGGCTCCACCCATTATCGGTGCCCATCAAAGTCATAGCCATCACACCCACGAATTGCATCCTCATCTTCAAACTCTACAAATGTGTAACCAGGTGGTCTTGAGGGAACTTTTAGGTCAATGTGTGTTATGTGTCCATACTTCAAAAACAAATCTTCAACTTACGAACATCACCAGGTAGATTCTCAACATGGACAGTTCTACTAGAGCGTCTACGCATTTTCTTTTCTTTGATTAGTGGGGATTGGTAAGCCATGGTGTTGCTCAAGGTCAATGTGTGTTATGTGTCCATACTTCAAAAACAAATCTTCAACTTACGAATATCACCATGTAGATTCCCAACAGTTCTGCTAGAGCATCTACCCATTTTCTTTTCTTCAATTTGTGGGGATTGGGAATCGATGGTGTTGCGGTGAAAGGTTCAAAGGTTAAGGTTTTCTATTTTCAGAGTAGGAGACACAACACACATTGACCTAAAGGTTCCCCCAAAACCACCTGGTTATGCATTTGTAGAGTTAGAAGATGTTGAGGATGCAATTTGTGGATGTGATGGCTATGATTTTGATAGGCACTCAAAGAGAAGTAGATCTAACAATAGATAAAACAGGTGACCAGAAAATAGAAAGGTGCAGTGCAGTTTTGATGGCCCGAGAGAAAGGTGGGCTTGACTGGCGACAGTGAGACAAGTCCAGTGGTGACAGCCACTGCACAGCAGAAGATGGCTCACTATACAAGAACAATTCGTCAGAAAAGTTGTTGGGAAACAAAGAGCAGCCACTGCACAACTGAACCCACTCTGATACCATGTTGAAATAATGGATTACATTGTTGAAGTGCCTTAAACTCACTCAACAGATTCATTTATATATATAAAATTGATTATAGAGAGATTAAAATCAACTAAATAGAAGAGACCTCTAGATTCTATTGTGTCATAACAAATACAACAAAAGAACAACTTTATAGTTGTTACTTTGAAAAAATACAACAGTAATCTAATATAATTTAACATTTTCTTTCAAGCTAAAACTTACTATACTTTTAGCTTGTTACAATACCTTATTATTGGAGATCTCACATTGTCTAGTGATATGATCAAGTGTATATAAATGGAGGGCAACCCTCACCTTACAAGCCGATTTTGTAAGGTTGAGCTGGATCCATAACCCACATTTTTAAGTTAATATCAAAGTCTTCCTAGCAAGAGTGTTGTTGGGTTTATCATGTCACCCACTGATAGACCACCCATAAATATTTATTGTAAATTTCACGCTCAAGATGTCCAATCCTCGACATAAGGGAGGTGTGTAGGAGATCCTACATCATTTAGTGATATGGCCAAATTAGTGTATATATGTGGAGGGACAACCCTCCCCCTACAAGACGGTATTGTAGGGTTGAGTTAGACTCATAACTTACATTTGTAAATGAAAAGTATATAAGTGAGGGGGCAACCCTTACCCTATGAGCTAGCCTTTGGAATTGAGTTAGGTTCAAATCTATATTCTAAGATGGTATCAAAGTCTATCCTAAATTCATTAAAAAAGGGGTCACTCATCATATTATCTACACACAAAGTCCAAAAGTGTTGGATGTGACGAGGTGTATTGGAAAAAACTCAAGTCCCACATTGGTTAAAAATAGCGTCAAAATAAATAGATAAGTGAAGGACGATTCTCAACCTACGAGTTAATTTTTGGGATCAAATTAGAATTCAACCCACATTCTAAGAGATAGTAGCTGAAAACTGTTAGGATAAACTAATATTCATGATAACAATGGTTAGGACCGTAAAGAAGTTGTTGAAAAAGGCAGTGCTTGCCATATCGAACCCCTGGGACAACAACTACTTTATAGTTCCAACCATTGTTATCACGGATATCAATTTATCCAAACAGTTTTCAGCAATTGTCTAATCAGTTTCAAAGATAATGTATTGCAACAAGATAAAAGCGTAGTAAGTTTTAGGTTGATTGGGAGTGTTAAACCATATTCTACTAGCTATTGGACCCGTGCAATGTTTGAGTAATTATTTAGATGACTATAATGTATATGATTTAATAATGTTAAATCAGTATAGTTTAATATAAGTAGATTGTATCATTCATATTAACCATTTATCTATTTAAAACAAAAGATATTCTTCCTGAAAAAGCAGCAAACTACAACATGAGTCAAATTTGATCAAACTTCATTTAGAGGTTTTGAAAAACTTCGTCGAATACAACATTAGTTGTCATAGAAGTTGTATTTCCTTCTTCATCCAAAATAAGAATTTTCAAACCTTTTTTAGATTTCACTCTTGATACTGCCACATATAACTAATCATGAGTAAAAACTGGTTTTTGCAAGAATAATTCAATATGTGAAAGAGATTGTCCCTAACTCTTGTTAATTGTCATTGCAAAACACAGAAAGAGGAAACTGTCTTCTTTAAAATTTAAGTGGAAATCTGGAATCAAAAGGAACCAAATTCATTCCAGAAATGTTAATTTTATCTCCAATATTTTTTCCAGTTATCACAGTAGCTCCTATAACATTTTTGACAATTCATTCACTAATAATTTTGTTCCATTACACAATCCATTCACTTGATCAATGTTCCTCATCAACATGGTTGGAACTCCTACCTTAAGCCTCAATTTATAATTTGGAATCCCTGAACATTTGATGTCATTTAAAAATTTTGTTGTAAACCAATCAATTTGGATTTAACAATCTTCATTTACTTGGACAGTGGAGTGTGAACTGAGATATTCAGCATCAACACCTAAAATCATAGATAGGATAAAATCAATAACAATTTCAACAGCATCAAGTGTTGGAGCTAAAATTGCCCTTTCCTCAAAGAAGTTGAAATTGTTTATGTTTTGAAGTTTAGATATGTAAACTCAACCAATGAAAGTAACAAATTTTTATAATCCTTAATGAGCAAGTATTTAGAAATTTCAATATTGTTTTCCCCAAATTCATTAGATTTCATAATTTAATTTCCTATTCCAAGAATCAAATCTACAAAATTTTGGATTTCATGCATTTGTTTGTTTGACGTTGCAGTTCCCAACCTCATGTTGACTGTCAATTTCAAAACTTTGTAGTTGTTCCACAATGGTGATGAATTTATTGCAGCTGCACACTATATCATGTCTAGAACCCTTTCTTATGACAAACAATATTTGTCTGATGTCTCCCCCAAACACCACTATTTTTTCTTCAAATGGTTTATTCAAGTTTTTTTCATTTTGCAATCTCATAATATCTCTTAGAGTCCAATCAACAGCCTCAAAACACATCCTGTTTAACAAAGGAGTTTCATCCCAAATTAACAATTTTGCATGCAACAAAAATTTAGTTATAAGACTTCCTTATTTTATATTGCAAGTAGAATTTTCATTTATAATTAATGGAATGCAGAATAATGAATGATGGGCAGTCTTACCTCCTGGAATAAGTAAAGAGGCAATTCCACTAGAAACTACATTTAAAACAATGATTCCTTTTGATAGAAATAAATAAAGCTCAATTGAAGACAAAGGCCTAAAGGCATGGAGGAACTTCAAGGACCCAAGAAAATGGATAAAATGGGATCTAGAGAAGATAGTTGTTGTCCTATTCAAAAGTGGGATCAATTTGAATTTAGAAAAACCCATGATAATTAATTACAAACATTTGGAAGATGTGGGCTCCGAAGGATTTAATTAAAAGTTATATTAGTTTCATTATTTTTAATAAAAAGTCATGTTGGCTGTTACTAGTTTTTTAGGTTTTATTTAGTATCAGAACTTGTTTTATTTTATTGGATAATGTTTTGGGTCTCTTAGTATGCAGTCCAATTCCCTTTAGAGGCTAAGCCAATTTAAACTCGTTGTAATCAATTCTAACAGCAGTTTTGAGAAGAATAGAATTGGAGGTCAAACACTCTTGTGGCGATCATTCCTTCTTGGCTTATTAATCTTTGATTGTGGCACCATCTTCCCCCTTTCCCATTTCCAAATTCACGTTTTATTTTCTGCAAAATTCATCACTTTTCTCATGTTTTACTTATCCTTTTTCAGTGATTCTTGAGCCTAAATTGTGATTCAGAACGTAATCTTTTACCTCGTTTTTTAATCATTGAATTCCGAGTTTTGTAGCTCGAGATATAGGGGTGTTTTCGTCGAGCACAAGTTTTAGGATTTTCTGGTTTTTGCTTAATTTCTCAATCTATTTTGGGTGTGATAATCCAACTCAAGGTCGTGACTTAGACAACAAGGGTTGAGGTTGTCATCACCTTTTGATCTTATACATGTAGATAATGTCTTTCAAACATGTGTTTTCTTAGTTCCACCATATCTATATAAGAAAAAACCACCAGAATTCGACTTAACAGCTGCCATAATTTGGTCATACACAATCTTTTATTCTAATGTTAATGAACTCAAAAGAGACAAATGAATTCTCACTTGCTCTTCTTTATCATAATTCTCAATAGAGACTGTTGTATTTTGTCTAAGTAACAATTATAAAGTTGTTCTTTTGTTGTATTTGTTTTGACACAGTAGACTTTAGAGATCTCTTCTGTATAATTTTTTTTTTATCTTTATGTAATCAATCTTATATATTAAATGAATCTGTTGAGTGAGAGTTTAAGGCACTTCAGCAATGTAATCCATTATTTCAATAGAAACACAAGGACCATAAAAATTTCAACGAAAAATAAATGGACCTGAAAAATGGCTAAAGATTAAAATGACAAAAATGTTGTGTCCTTATACTCCTGTGAACAGTATCAACAACACAAGAACTTAATTGGAACTCCATAACAGAACATGATTCATCATCCCTGATAGACATTATCAGATAGGATAGGCACGAGAGAGTAGCCAACTAGACACTATAGATTTAGAAAAGGGTTAGCATTAAAACTGTGCGGGTCTAATATCAGTCCACACAGGTAAATTTTTATGCTATGTACAGTATTAATTACAAACAGAATCATCTCCTAAACTAGAACTAATTAATACTATACAATCCCCTACAAGTCAGTAATTAGCTTAAACTAGCCATTGTATATGTGCTTAAATCTAACATTTAATTCTAACAGGCATGATTGAGAATTTAAAGGCCCTTACTGGAATATGTGTTGGGAACAGCTTTCATCATCTCCTGTTAAGATTAATTGCCTTAGATCATAAACATGCTTTCGTTGCACCTTATAAAAGAATAAATACAAAAGCAAATTAGTTGATAAATATTTTGCAGATCTCAAGATGCATTCCACAAGTTCTGTTCTAGAAGGAAAGGTGAAATTTTACTCAAGGAAAAAAGTGCATGCTCTACTACTTTTAAGTTTAATCTAACAAGTATTTTACAAGATTTGAGATAGACATATAAATGATGTTACCTGTTTCTACCCAGGGTTTAAATATTCATGAATGTGACTCACATGAGTCCTTGGAAATTTATTTCTCAACGATATTTTCTTTTTATGATTCTAATTTCTTTAAAAATGAGAGATGGCTCAAAAATTAGATTTTGGGAGAATATTTAGGGAGGGAGTTGTGCCTTTCTTAGAAGTTTTCATTGTCCATTACTGTTCACAATTCTCTTATCAAATCTTTGTTTATTTTACATGATTCTGTTTGCTCCTGGAATTTCAATTTTTTTCAAAAACCTAAATGATAAATAAGCTAATGAACTTCAGTCCCATTTGGCTTTATTTTACTCTGCTTCTTTTTCATCTAATCTTGATATGAGAATATGGAACCTAGATTCTATTCTGCATGTATTTTTTCTTGCAGATCTTACTGTCAGTTTCTCAAACATTCTCACACAAGGTGGACATTTGCCTTGGATATGCCAATTTGGAATTCTAAAGCTCCTTCCAAGGCCAAAGCTGTTTTATTGATGTTAATGACAAGATACAGGTTAGATAGCCTCATATAGCTCACTCTGTCTCTGCTGATATATATCATGTCATGTAGATCTGAGTCTAAAACTGTGCCTCGTTTCTCCACTGCCAAGCAATGTGATTCATTTGGAATAAACTATTTTTTATATTTTCAGAGTATTGGGTTTTTCCTAGTTCATTTAATATGTTTCTATAAATTCATTTTCAGGCATTTGATAAGAAGGAAAATGAAATCAAGTGACAAAATGTAACGTGTGCCCAACTCTGAGTGTCTGTTTGAATAAAAGTTTGCAAAAGTATCTCAAGTTTTTGCTTCTCCAAAATCAAGTTTCTAAGAAAATTTTTACTCACAAACATATTTTTGGGGGTAGCCGAACATAAACCCAAATTGATTTTACTCTCAAACTTACTTTATTATCATAGTAGCCAATAGCAGATAGCGATGTGGAATGGCTGCCAAATACATTATGGCAAGTGATTTTATGGATATTATGGCAAGTGATTCTTAATAATTTAACATAGTTTGCTTTGGAATAAAAGCCTATAAACTTTTCATTCTAGAAAGTATTCATAACTTGAGTTTTACGTAGTTGAATCAATCTATTCTAAAATATGAAAACAGAAGTTATTAATGTCTAACTAATTACATAACCACGCTGGAGTGTGCGTTTTCGAAATATCTCTTCAATATAGATTATAGAAACATACCTCCAATACTTCATCAAACTCAACAAGGCTCTTTCTTATGCCGAAGAAGAACTTTTCTGCATTGATTTGCAGCGCCAAAAGCTATAAATATGTGATGGTCCCAGTTAGTATTGGGAAGATGACATTCATCAAGCACAACATATGACAAAAATATGAATAAATAAAATTTGAGAAAAACAAATATGTAAAGAGAAGAAAGATATCAAAATATTTTACCGTATTTGTTATGAAAGAAAACTTTGCCATAAAGAGAAAGAAAAGGGAAGAAAACCAAAGTATTTGTTTCCTAGAGAAATGCTAGTAACATACTCTATTGTTGATCAAAATTTATTAAAAATCATAAATTTTGGTGAGTCTTTCTTCTCATTTAACGAGTCTCATTCCTGATTTTGTAATTTTTAATATTTTTAGAGAAAATAATTGACGCACTAACAATGTAAAACAGTTTTATATTATTATCTAATAACAAATTATCGTGTATGGTAAGTTTGTTGACTTTTACAATAACTATCTTAAAAGTCATATCAATGGTGATTTCTAATCGATTAACAGTGTCAAAATAACTTATTAAACTCTAAATTTAACCAATAACGAAGCATGTTAAAAAGAATGTATTAGAAAGAGAACGTGTTGTTCCTATCTTGACAACAGGAAAACCATTGTTTTTAAAAACAAGAAAACGAAAACAAAAATCGTTTGATAAGAATAGTTTTGGACTATTGTTTTCAAAAGTAATGTCTTCTTCAGTTTTAAAATTAAAAAAAAATTCTTTAAGTTGTTTTGGTTTTCTACTTTCAGTTTTCTATTATCCATGTACATCTTTGTACAATCCCATCTTCTCCCCACCCTATTATGTAAAAATTAGTTTTTGAAAACTTCTATAAAATAGTTTTTAAAAACTAAAAAACAAGAATACGATCAAACACACCCTAAGACATTCTTCTTAAATCAAATATTAACTAATCAATCATAATGTAAATAAATAGATAATAACCTGTTTTACTATGGCATCACCCTCAATTGGCAGATCCTCATCATTTGTAATCTTTGAGATGAGTCTCACTGCCCATTCAGTATCAAAATTGAACTTTTGAAACATCTCATCCTGCAAGCTATAACATGAGATAGTGTCAGAACTGGCTGGCTGATAGCCATTCATTAGTAAACCTCACACCCAGTCATCCCTCTCCCCACAAAAAATACAGAAGAAGAAAATAGTATTCAACAGTTCAGCCATAAAACACAACGTTCTTATATTTTAAGCAAAAAAATCAAGACACCAATCCAAATTTACACTTCAATAGTTCAATAAAAAGGAAAAATATATTAATCATAATAACAATAGCTTTTTGTTTGTTGTAACGTTGTTTTGTATTATGAAAGAAACTACGAATGCACATGATGAAACTTCAATTACAATTTGACCTTCCAATTCCTTTCAGCCTACATCAAACAAAAAAAAAATTGTTCTTGCACCAACAGTGTTGATTATCTGCTCTGAAATAAATTAATAAATCTTAAAAAAATCTTCAACTGATAATAACTAGCACAGTAATTTATATATAGTTCTTTCATGTCATGGATAAAGGAAATGCATTCATATAAATTTTCCTCCATGATCTTGCCATTTTTAATTATGTTTGCCTACCAATGTACAGTTTATTGTATGATTTGAAAATCTTCTCAGAAAACTAAATAAAATATATAATTTCAAACAGAAGAAGAATTTATTCTATATCCGGTCATCAGCTATGGAAATTTAGCTGTATAAAGTTTACGTGGTTTGAGTTCATAATACAGGAACTCAAACAGTACAATCAAATATTAATTTTCTAATCAAGTTTTTCCAGTAAATTTAAATTTCTCACTGGAAATAGGGTTAAATTTGTATTCTTATTAAAAGGAATAATTATATACTTAAAAGTCAGTAATCGGTTAGTGATTGAATTGTTGACAGTTATGTGTTTATATTTTCTTCCTCCAATGCTTTCTTTTTCACAGTTCACACTACATGCGTTCCCTATCTTATATTACACAATCAACGTCAAATGCAATGTTATAATTAAATGTACAAACCTCTTTGATTCCGTTTTTTATTTTTTGAAGTTAATGACTCATTCAAACTAAGAAATAACATTGTAAGAGGAAAAGTAAAACAATCATGGTTTGTCTTGTGCCGTCCCATTAACCTTCCATGCAATCTCAACTTTAGATAAATTAAAAATAATGGATCATTCTAAAAAAGGAAAAGTTGACATATTATAGGACAATTAAGTTCGTAACCACATTTGATAACAGAATTACAGAATAATTACTTGAATAGTCCAAAATCCAAATCATTCATTGTTTTTGCTAATACAGAATTATCTGGAATTGTAACAATTCTTCCAATAAATAGATTATTTCGATATATATGGAGAGAGAAAAGGCTGAATATTATTTTATCTGAATCACCAAATAATAGTTCTTGGAAAAACATGAAGCCTCAGAAAAATATATTATGGCTTTAAATGCAAATTTATTGGAACAGAATCAGTTGAAAGTGTCAAAGCTCTGAGGAACAAAGTTTATTGTTTGTATCATGTGATTAGAACTGGCACTAATGCTGAAAATATGATAGAACACAAGGATGAAATATCACTATCCTCCGCAAAAGAAAAACTACTACTCAGTGAACATGAATAGTGAATAGCAGAAATACAGAAAATCTAGCAAAAGATAATACAATCAAATATTGGGCCCATTTGTTTAAGCTTATTGAAAAAAAAAAAAAAACACCTTTTTTTATGTTTGTCTAAACTGTTATTTTTTTAAAATATTTTATACTTTTTTATAAGTAAATCCTATCTGCTTCTTAAAAAGTCACTTTTTTAAAAAACACTTTTTTAAAATAACTTTTTTTAATTTTAAACACACTGGCCTCTTATACATAAGCTCTGCTCTCCCTACCCTAAGCTTCCAAATCACTCTCCATACTTTCCACCCCTCATTATTCACATTTTGTTTTCTTTCCCATCATTGCACTATTATTCTCCCCAATGCCTTGCTGCCACGTGTACATTCTGTCACACCCTCCTGCTAGCATGGACCCATGACAAGTTGACAACAACAAATTTAGTGATTGTTCAAAAAATCTTAAATTTCCAATGTTGGTAAACTTATTACATCATCCAAAAACAATTATCCAATAATCAAAGCAATAGTTTGTTTACAAAACTGAGCATCACTCCCTTATGGTTAATATAAGATGACAAGACATGTTTAGCATGTATATAAAAATCATTTAGTAGCAACAGTAGTAACAACAGTAGTAGTAGCACTGAGTAGTTTACTATTACTACCTGACCATAAATCGTGTTGATCCTGGATCCCCCTGTCTTCCTGCTCTGCCGCGTAGCTAGAGAAAATATTATTACAAGTTGATTAACAAAATGTAAGAAAAAATGTGCCAGGGATAATGATCATTATATAGTGTTGTTAATAAATGGAGAAGAGGATAAGCTTTGTCTGCAGAAGCTATAGACACACAAACACAAGTTCAGAAACCAGCCACAATCAAATTAATATATGCAAAAAGTTAAATACCTTAAACATAATTCACATTACACTGGAACTTTCCCCCTTTCTGCCATCTCAAATCCCCACATTTCAGTTCAGTGGGGGTTCGAGGGAAAATAGCTTGTCCCATACGTTCAAAAAATTTAACATTTTGCTCCCTAACTAAATAGAGGATTTCAAAGGGTCATAATTTAGACTTTTGAACATCCTCCCCTCATTAATCATCCAAGGGGAGCAGTACAGCAAAACAAATTGCAAAATTTAACATATTACAACTTAAGACTTTTACCATGCTTAAGTACCCACCTGGTTATCTATTCTCCGGGACTCATGTAAAGATGTACCAATCACATGAAGACCCCCAAGCCTTTTTACCTCAGAACCTTCATGCAAACAGTGTTTTTCACAATCCTTCAAAACTGACAGATAGGCAAGTGCTACAGTTGGACCAAGAGGGTAGATCTCAGACTCTTCATTAGCAAGCTTCTCCAGCTCCTCAAAACTATATGAAAGACTCATTTCAACAGCCTCCAAGATAAAAGACTTAGCCTTCTGATATGTCCAACTTTTACCCTCACTTTTGGATACATATTTGGCTGAATAAGTCATGTTGCAAAGAATATAACACTTTCATGTTAAAAGCATGTGATTATGACTAAAAAAACAGAAATTCATCAGAAATGATAAAATTTCTCAACTAGAACAACAGACCCATCAAGGCTGTCTTAGCCAGTAAAGCCATTGATGATGATCCAACCTTTATCTTTGGAAGCACCTACATCAAAAGGTTAATTAAAAACTAAATGCTTAAATAAAGAAAATTAAAATACAATAAGTAACAGACAGAATTACCTTTCGTGAAATAGCCTCATCTGCAAGTTCAACATTTGGATCCTCTCTTGTCAAAAATGAAAGTAAGCTATCCTCTATAATTTCTCTGGCAAGCATCTATATATACCAGGAAGAAAATGTATGAAGTCACTTCTATCATCCAATCCAACTCATGCCAAAGGGACATGTCAAATGGAGGGGAGAAAAAAGCTCAATTGCACCTTATGTCCCTCTAGTTTGGACTGTGCAATTCTGGTCTTTCAAATTATTTTTGAGCTAATTATGTCTCTATCTTTAAAATTAACCAAATCCTCCCACCCTAGATTTTCTTCTACACAAAACCTTCAAATTCTTATTTCCTATCTAAATATTTGGAGGTTTATGATGGAATTGGGATAGGAAATCATTTTGAAAGTTTAAAAGTAAGAAATTGAATGGAAAATTGATAAAATTTGAAGCATTTTATAAGATGTGAGATAGGGTTTAAAGAGGGAAAATTTTAGAATATTTTTATTTTGGGTGAAATTTGATGTTTTGGGTGGTAGGTTTTGAATCAAACTTGTAAATAATTTGAGTAGAAAACGAGAATTTGAGGGTTTTGGTAGAAAAAAATTGATGAGGGGACCAAATTTGCTAAATTTTTAAAAAAAGACTTGGACTCAAAAACTTGGAGGATAAAAATCAGACACGACCCAAATTAGAGGGACTATAAATGTAATGATGCCAAAAAAAAATCTACTTACAAAATGTGATACAAACTGATTTCTTTTTTTTTTGAGACCTATAGACAGTCATAGATGAAGTATGCTAGGATTCATATTATTCTCACAGAACACTAGCCACAAATAACAAGTCTTAGTGGCACACCTACTTTTGGATTTCCTCCAAGGATTATATCTGTGCCTCTGCCAGCCATATTTGTAGAGAGAGTAATGGCATGTTTCTGTCCTGCCTGTGCAACAATTTCGGCTTCTTTTGCAGCATACTGAATTAAGTGAGGGGGGAGGGGTCAGTGAGATAGCAAAACTCAAAAAATGAAACAATATCCAAGTCATATGAAATAAAAAGACAGCAAATGATTCTGAAGATACCAACTATTTATACTTTCACAAACCTTGGGTCTAGCATTCAGAACATTATGAGGAATATCCCATTCCCTAAGCAGACCAGACAAAAGTTCTGAATTTTCTACACTGCATATGGAAAAAGAATAGAATATAATCATTCTACAAAGTCTCTACTATAGATAACTGAAAACTTATTACGAACATATGTATTATATTATGACAAGATACAACAGATAAGTATGATGACAATGTGAGAACAGGTGGCTTAATGTAAACAAAGGTACATAAAAAAGAGCAAGATTTAAAGCTACACCACCAATTAGACATACGCTAATGCCGAGATACATAATCGTCAAAACCTAAGCAAATTAAATTCTATTCCTTCAATAATAATGTAAAAAAAAAAAAAAAGAGAGAAAATGGTTGTCAAAAACCAAATCCCCCAAAAGTTTGTCTACAGGGACACTAGAAACATGGATACAGTCCTTTTGGCTCGCCTCCTCAAGTAATAGCCATTTTGGGCCTTGAAGCATGGATGAAGGTTAAGTTTCCAGCTGACTTTATACCATTTAAACAATTACACCCCCTAAAAGCTTAAGCTGTTAACAATAGACCTAATAATGCTTTATATCTCTAACAACACACTAATAATGTCTTGCGAAAACTGTGACATCATTAATAATTTAAGAATTCAATTTTCTTTCAATAGATTGATTTTGATCTAAAATTCAAAGATCATAGAAATATAAATTTTAGCTTGCTCAATATTGATCAACAAAAATAAGATACGGGCATACTGACACTGTAACAATATAAATCAAGATTTATCCCGGTAGATTGGGTTAGCAACATGGATTAATCATTGACATCAAGCTATAATAAAAACTAAACTTCTCAGTGAAGCATTCTTAACAATATGGACACTAAAAACATGAAATTAATCTATAATCTGTAAGAGTCAGCATTAAACAGATTGTAATTCTGCCTATAAAAAAAAACCAGATTGTAATTCTTAATTATTTGTTTAAAAAACAATTTCATGACAGCAAAGGAAGCATAAATTTGAAGTACAACAACATATCCATTTCAAATGGTACAAAAAGACATAACAAGCATGTTCAAGAAACAATATAACTCTCCAATCCCTGTGCATATCTGTTAACAAGATTCCCCGGAAGAAGTGGCAAAGCATATATATGTAAGTTCTTCCTTAATAAATAGAACCTATCATGTGTTTCAGTGTTTTAGGCTCAGAAACAAACATTTTGTAAGGACCATTTGTTCTGAAAAGAATGCAAAACATGACTCTGATAGACAAAATCCATTAGAATAGCCATAATACTTACCTAGTTGTCCCAACTAAGACAGGACGACCTTGTCTAAACATATATTCAACTTCTCGGCGAACTTGCTCCCATTTCCCACGAGCAGTCTTGAATAATATATTAATAGAAAAATCATAAACTCAAATAAAAAAATTATTTACTGTCAAAAAAAATATTCCATTGTAACTAAAGATACTTGAGAAGCAACAGCAATGAATATTAAATGTCCTACAGCAAAAGCTTGAATAGGCAAATCTTTTCGAATATTAGGAAGATTTGTGGGCACTTCAATGACTGGCATTCGGAACATTTTTAAGAACTCTTTCTCCTGCAATGATATATATGGTCATCAAGAACTCATAATAGCACAAATTATAATAGTAATGATAAGTCAAATGCAATGTCAAAACTACATAAATCTATACTTCTGTTTTGGCAGTCCCAGTCATTCCTGACAACTTTGGATAGAGCTTGAATAATGACTGGTATGTGATCTGTGCCACAACAACAGAATCGGCCTGTGCAGGTTTAAAGCATTGAAATTTAGAATCAACTATGATCAAATGAGTGCTATGATGCAAAATAAAAAATCAAAGAACCCTCATATATACCTGAATCTTCAAACCTTCCTTTGCCTCCACAGCCTGGTGAATCCCCTCAGACCATCTCCTTTTCTCTTCAACTCTTCCTGTCAGCTGAGAAATTTTCAAAATTTTGTTCATCATTTAGTCAATTTTTTAAGAAAAGTATCAGCAAACAAAACATAATGAAAAAGTATCTGTTTAATTATTAAATAAAAATCAAAGTCATACACTAACTATAAATACAGGAAATAATATTGTCATTATAATACTATTCATTTGGTTCAACCCAATAGCTTTAGGGATAATTAGTCCTCAACATTGGTAAAAATCCTCTAACGGCCAAATTGTCAATAATTTAATTCTTGCCATCCCTATTTTTCATAATTGAATTAAATTCAGCACAAGGTAAAGTCAACTTGTCAGTAATCCAGACTTCAGGCCCGAAGAGCTTTTGCAAGAGGCAGTGTGTTAGAAATTATATTAAAAAAAGTAATTCAATGCATCACCCACCAATTAAGTTGTTGGGATAGTTGGTCCACGACAAATATCATAGCCATGCATATTTACTGTTGAACTATTAAGTGCATTATGCATATGTTTAATGTGCTTGAGCTCAATTTGTACTTTGCACTACCTGTATTACATTGTAATTGTAGTGTATATAAATACAAAAACTTGCACTAGTATTGGGTACATTTTACATTTTTATCTCATATTTGCAGAACAATTGGTTTGAGAAATCATACAAATCAAGCAAGGTGTACAGGCTCCAGAAATGGCTGGTTATTTTATCACGTATTTCAATAGTTATATAACTTGAGCCTCAAGTTTTAGACAAATGGTATGCGAGTTTTAATTGCACTAGTGTTGTATCCAATTATCAAAGAAAAATTAATTATAAATTTTATACTTAAACATATATTTTAGTCCCTATAAATATGGTTAAATTTGGTTTAGTACTCCAATTATTTCTGATGGTTTTGATCCTCTTAAATTTGAATTTATTTTACATGGTCCTTATCATTGTTTAGTAGTGACATGACATGCATCTAGGCATGCCATGTCAACAAATACTCCGAGTTGGCATGTCTAAATGCAAGTCATATCAATAGTAAGCAGTGACAGATATTACAAACCATCTTCAAAAATTTAAAATTTATAAGAACTAAAAGTCTAAAACCAACAAAAAAATTAAAGCAGTAAAACCAAAATTTGCCACATTTACCGGGACTAAACATATTTCATCCTAAAATTTTTAATATTTATGGCATTATGTCAACTAGATTACTCACTTCATTGTGTGATGCATTCAAAATCAGCGTGATGCCAAGGTTACTTGTTCTTAACTGTACTGTTTACTTTATTCTCTACTCTAATTTTCTAATCTGCCCAAATCTGAAGATAGCAGACAGCATCAGAAATTCATTCTATCACATACATTCTTTGTCTCCACTCTTAAAGCCTTTAAACCACAAACCCCAAATTGCAAGAATCATTCTCAGAATCTCAGCATCCAAATAGCTTCCTTAAACCCATTCTATTACTTTCCAAAGTGACCCCCTTAGCCCTAAAACACCCACAACCACCATTATTCTTCAATATTTATACCTCTTAAAATCTGGGTTTAGACCTAACTCAACCCTAAAAACTAGCTTATGAGATGAGAGTCGTCCACTAATTATGTACACTATTTTTTGCCATATCACTAGTTAATGGGAAATCTCCAACACACATACCTCGTGCCAAGGATTGAACACCTGAGTGTGAATTTTGCAAGATTGGATATGCAAGTGGTCCAACAACAACTTGGTAGGGGTTGCCTCCACTTATATATTCACATTTGTCATGAAAATTAAATAAAAAATACTGTACATCAGTTATTCCTGTCACATGACCACACTTAGCAATCATATCATCCGTTCAAGTTGCATCAACATCTCAAATTTTATGTGTGATTTTTTTGGAGGAGGGTGGACAAGATATGTTGGAAAGTCGCCCTAATTAAGGTCACCCTTGGCCAGCTTTCAGAGTTGGTTGTTAATGTCTCAAAAAGAGCTACCTACGACGGGGCAACCCAAAAAAGTTGAGTACAACATAATGCAAAGTCGTTAGGGCATCAGCTCTTCAAGGGTTAACATCCCACATTGACTAGAGATAATGCTTAAGTAGCGCTTATAAATTTTAGAGAGTCTTCACTGTACAAGCCGATTTTGTAGGGTTGAATTAAACCTTAAGCTAAATTTTATGATGATATTAGAGTTTATCCAAGATCTATAGTTGGGCCACCTACATCGCCATGCTCCAAGCCTATGCCCTAGGCATGAAGGGATGCATTGGAAAATCACCTTAATTGTGGTCACCCCTAACTTGCCTTAATTGCTTATTATCAGAGTTGGATGCCAATGTCTTGGAAAGAGATAACTACAAAGGGGTTGACAAGAAAAGTTGAGCAAAGGTAAGGCCCAAGTAGTGCTTATAAAGCTTGAACAATCCTCATCATACAAGCCGGTTTTGTGAAGTTCAGTTAGGCCCTAAGCCCAAATTCTAGGAAGATATATCTGAAAATTAAATAGAACTTTAGCCAACAATCAGTAGTCCCTAGTAGAGTTTGTTACCATTCTAAATGGCCCCTTTGGTTAGCCCAGTTTCCACTGCATTTGTTTGAAATCAATATTTGTTTACAAAGTGAATGTATATCAAGTATAGGCACTAGAGTATGAAATCTTTTCACACTTCTGTAGATAATCAATAATTTGTAAAGTCAAAGGCATATACTGCATGTGAAGTTAGAAAAATAAATGGACTATGATAGCAAGTCAAACTTCAGAGTACAAGCAAGTAAAACAAAACGCTGAGTTGAATGCATATATTAAGTTCAGTTTTTTATAAAATATCATCCAGGAGGTCAGATCAGTACATTTTTTTCTACTTCAACTAATTGATTGCTGCCATCCAACCCCCTCTCTGAATTTTTAAAAGGAGAGCACCTTATTGTAGCCACAAGAGTTTCGCCTAAGATAAATTTTCAAAAGCAAAAGATCTAATGTGTGCCCAAGGGTCACAACTCAACTGATGTTTGTCCTTCAAATATGCAGTTTTAAAATTTAAATATCTACTAGATTCAGAACCAAGAAGGAAACACAACTTCAATTCCCCATTAACCTTGCATTGAGACAACCAGTATATGCTGATCAAGAAGTCATGTTATTCATGCTGTGTGTCTGTCATGTCCTACTATTTTTTGGATTTGGTGTGTCCCCATGTCATGTTATACTGCTGGTCTGTGCTTTCATAGGTAAATAAAAAATGCATAATATTGAAAGCATAAAGAAGCCTAGAAAATATTACCTCATTGATAATCAAAGCCTTCCCATCTCTGACAATGTATTGCACATCTCGGCGATAGAATTCTTTAGCTTTTACAGCATTCATCACAAATCTGCAGTAACTCAGATAAAGCAGCAAGTATTCAAATATAACCATGATGATTATGATAAATCAGTGTAAATCTCTGGCAAAGTAGTGCCCAAAAAAATATGTTTACAAAAGTTGTAAAGAAAAATGTAAACCACGTGATCTTTTTTCCGGGATGTCATTTACATATATGTTGAGGGATCAGGCAGCTTTACTATATTAATGTCTAGTTTTTCTTTTTGTTTTGTTTTCATTTTCTTTTCTCTTTTGAAAGGAGGATATCTTATGCTCCTTTCTCTTTGTAATATTATTATCTTTGACTAATAAATTTATTTTTTAATCATTAAAAAAATAAAGGGAAAATGTAAACTTGTACTTTACTGTTTAGCAGGTAATTGCAATGTTAGTGTTATATCATTCATAAAAAAAATAGAGAGCATAATGGGAAAAAATCAATAAAAATATGCTCACGCTAATGCCAACATACTTTTCACCAAGCAACCATTGGGATTTCCAAAACAAGTGAACACCAACCAAAGTGAAATGAATATTATTTATCAACAAATTATTTAAGTATAAGAATATTCACCTGGCCCAAGGATCATTTTCATCCCAAAGGTCATTAGTTTCTAGAGCCATTTCAGCAAGAGCAATTCCTTCCTCAGTCAACTCCACAGAATTATCTTTAAGCTCCACTTTGTAATGCTGTTAATAAAATATAATCAGTGTATAGAACTGTGTTCTTCAATTATCTGCATAAACTAAAGTTCTCATAATGGAAAAAGGGAAAAACAGAGTAAATGTCATAATAAAATACAAGAGAATGTACTAACAATGCCCTGTATAAGGAGTTCAGCTACTTTTGCAGCAACAGGGAATCGTGCAGCATCTTTACTAGCCTGTGATAAAGAAGGAGAAGCAAGAATCATATATCATTGAGCTTGATCAGATGAAGTGATTTTGTTTAATACTGCCAGCCTGGATATGGAAGAAGAGGATGATGATGATGAAGGGGACCAAAGAAGTGACAATAAAAATGAATGTTAAGCTTACCTCACCACTGATTAACAAAGGATTTCTTCCTTCATCTATCAGGACAGAATCCACTTCATCAACAATTGCAAAATGAAAGGGCTTTGGCCTGCTTTCATGTAGAATAGTCACAAGCAACCAATCAAATTCCAAACCAAAAGAAAAAGAAGAAAACAACTTAGTTCTTCCAACGCTACCATCTCATTACAAGCTGTTCGCTATTTCCAGCAAGGTTATCTCGCAAGTAATCAAAGCCAAGCTCCTAAGGTATGAAAGAGATGAAAACGAACAAAAGAAAATAAAAGTAAATACATAAATGTACAACTAAAAATAAACATTTTAAGTAACTGACAAGTTTAATTACCGAATTATTGGTATATGTTATATCGCATCTGTAGTTGAATCTTCGTTCTTCGGCATTCATGCCTCTCTGTGCGAGCAAACATCAAATAATAAAGTTAGCAGTAGGTCATTTGTACATTACATCACTAAAACATATGCTCTAAATCTAATCTATCCCACCACCAATCGCATAGTTGATGAAAACCAATTTTACCACCAGCAGAGAAAAATTACCTGAATAAGCCCAACAGAGAGACCTAAGAAACGATGAACATGTCCCATCCATTCAGCATCTCGTTGAGCTAAATAATCATTGACGGTTACCACTGCAAGGAAATCAAGCAACAGAAGAATTTATTTTTCATAAAGCCAAGTGCTGCCTGCCACCTGAAGAAATTCCCCAACCTATCAACACTTTCAAAGTGTTGGCAGCAACAATTAACACATACCATGAACACCCTCAGAGGTCAGGGCATTAAGATACGCTGCTAGAGTGGAAACCAAGGTTTTACCCTCCCCCGTTTTCATCTCAGCTATGGAACCATCATGCAACACTGCACCACCAATAATCTAACAAAACCAAATTTTCATCACCCAGTGACCGAATTAGTGAGTCTAAACCAAACACGCAGACAGCGATAGAATGAGACCTGAACATCGAAATGGCGCATTCCAAGTTTTCTCCATGCAGCTTCACGAACAACAGCAAACGCCTCTGAAACATAAATTACAATTCAATCACAAACACAGTTCAGAGACCAATCGAGCAATGACGCAACAGTGTAAAAGAGTAGCGAACCAGCTTGAATATCGGCAAGCGTAGCCCCTCGAGCGAGCCGGCGGCGAAACTCCGCCGTTTTCGCAGCCAGCTGTTCATCGGAGAGCGCCTGAATCTGTGGCTCAAAGGCATTGACGGAGTCGACAAGACGGTAGTAGTCCCAAACAACCCAGAAGTTCAGGCTCGTGAAGTCGGTGAAACGCTTTTGAACGCGACCGAGATTTTCCTGCAAGCAAAAAAGTGAGGTGACATGTAAGTAAGGCATTTCATCAAACACGTAAAGGGCGAAGATCGCAAACTCACCCTAACGCCTGCGACAGTGACGAGAACGGGTGCGCAACGACGTCGTCGCTGGCGAGGCCAGGGAGGAACAGAAGGACGAGATCGAATGAAGAAGGCGTTGGCATTGGCGTCGGTGGAAGTGATTCTGTGAATGGCGAAGAAAGGTTGAAATGAGAGCGCGGCCATAAAGGTAGTTTGTGCTTCCTACTTCAACGGGTTAGCGCATATGCAATAGAGCTTAGCATGGGATGATTTTGAGTGAAGTTGATTACTGCAACTGCCCGATACTATTATTCCCACTGACAGAGAGAAGAAGAAGAAGGCTTTGGCATTTGAATGAGCATAAATGCCAGCTATCATTTATTTTATTCTTTGAAAGTGGGAACTTGAAAATTTACTTCTTAAAAAAAGTATTAATTTATTTTTTTTAATATAGAAAAAATATAATATTTTACTCCTATCATAAAATTTAATGATAAATTACTATTAAACAATATAGTTTTATAATAAAATAATTTCAAAAAACTTAATAACAAAATTAAAATTAAATTTATAATTTTATTTTTAAGATAAAAAAAGGTCATTTATCTTTTGAAATATAAAAAGTTAAAAAGTAGTTTAATTGTTATGTATTTTACTTGGTTTAAATGTATTTTTATTCTAATAATTTACTAATATTTTTTTAAGTTTAATTTACTCATTTTCTTTCTTTTGTTCTTTGAAAACTTTTTTTTGAAAAAATGTTCTTAAGATAATAAAAAAAATTACCGTAGGCCTTTACGATAAAAAGTTGTTTATGTGATTAACAATTGCTTACACCAAAAAATATTACATTAATAAATAATAATATAATAAAATATCACATCATAAAAAAATATTGCATTATGTAAAAAAAAATATATGAAAAAAATATAATTTATAAGTACTTAAAAAAATACATATTTATAAGAATGGAAAAATATTTAAATTATAATTTAAATATTAATATAAAATAGACGTATTTAAAAAACTTTAATGCAAAATAAACTTATAAAAATAGAAATAAATAAGGAGAAGTTATGTTCAAATAAAATTGACTCTAACTTAGTTCGTAATTATAAAGATTTAGCTTATTTTATTTATCACTCACCGGTCAATTTTTAAGGTTTAATTCGTAAGACTCCTCGTTATACTAAAACTAAGATACACTCATTTTGCAAACTTATTATTATTTATGTTTTGAACAGTAAAAATCTACAAATTTCTTCGTGTTATAGTCTTATAATTAAAAATCATGGCCTATTAGATGTAGATTTTTGCATATGCAGCATAATAATTTGTCTCTTGCTAGACTTGAAAGTTGAGAGGGTATTTAGGATTTTAAAATATTTTAAAAGATTTTTTTATAAAAAATATTACGATATTCAATCAAGGTTTGTAACTAAGATAAAATATTTTATAATATTTAAGATTATAATTATTTTTATTAATGATGACAAAATTTTATGATATTTAATTGAAATTTTTTACAATTTTAAAAAAATATTTTAGTATTTTAAATTATTTATATTTTAATGGATTATTTTATATATTAAATTTTGATAAATTTTGTGTAACTTTTTAATTGTATCTATAAATATCACACTAATCAAAATAATTACACTCAAATCTTTTAAACTTTTCTATTATATTGTTTAGAGACTTTTATTTTTTTAGCATACATAATTTTGCTTCTCTATTTCTTTAAGGTGATAATATTAATAAAATAATTAATTATCTCTTTTTTTCAATCATACACAATTTGCTCCAAGTGAAAATTTTTACAAAATTATAAAGGCCTTAAATTTAAATAGCATATGATTTGGATGACTAAATCATGAATAATTGCTCTTGCTAAAATAAAAGAAAGCATAAATTTTCAACCCTACTTCAAGGTATGTGATCATTATCTAATTATAATAAAATTGTAATTATAATTATCATTATTGAAATATGTACTTTTTATAACATGTCTATTGTTATATATGAATAATTTTAGTATTATATTGGAGTAACTGATGGTACACATGTTCTAAGAGTGGTGAGGGAATAAAAGGTAAATAATTATCGTAATCGTTATGAAACTATATCACAAAATATTGTGACAACTTATTGTAACTTTTATTTAAAATTTATGTACATTAGAAGGAGGATTCGATTCATGAAGTTTAAATTAATTAGTTATTAAAATATTAAAAAATGTATTAGTTTTATTTTTTTATTCAAATCTCATAATTTATTTATTATTTTTTTTATCAAAATTTTAATTTTGAATATTTTAAAAAAAAAATTAAATTTTTTAAAATCTTATAAATCTATAAAGTCATTTTAAATTTTATAAATTTATTAAAATTTAAAGTACAAAATCTTACTCATAATTTTTTTAGAATATCTTATTAGTTATTACATTTTTAGAAAATCTTTTAAAATCTACATGACTTTCGCAGCCAAAAATAGCTTTTTAAAATACTGATTCAACACACCTGTGCTCTATGTCTTGAATGTACCATTGTCTTCTTTTAAGTTTGAAAAGTGCCTTTGGATTATAAATTTAGATACTTTGTCTTTACATCTCAGAGATATCGTAGCTTTAAATTTGAACAGTCCTTTTGTTTTTATGTTGGAGGTTATGACAAGTTTTTTCATATTGCACCTTGCATCTTTTGTGAGCGTTTGTTGTTGTGAGTTTGTGTTTTTTTCTCTTGTATCCAGTGTTTTGTAATCTCTATTATAATAAAATGTCATTAAAGTTCTTCTAAAATTACTGCATCTCTTTATTGTTCAAGTTTTTGAACATGTTGTCTCTCTAATGAGTCATCTATGTAGCCTTTAATTTGTGTTAGTTTACTTTTCAATCTTTTTATCTAATATTGTTTTATGTTAGTTTTAATATTATTTTTTATAACAATTTGTTGTTGTTTAATTTAAGTCTTAATTAAAATAAAAAATCATATTTTAATAATTAATTATGAAGATGATAATAATAATAAATAATAGGTTTTATTGATCAACAATTTTGATTTTTTAAAAAACACCTTGATCATCAAATAATAAGAATTTCTATTTTTGAAATAAAATATTTGAAGACCTATTGATTCTAATAATTGATTACAAAATAATTTATTTAAACCCTTCAATCTATAGATATATATCTCAAACCTATGAACGAGGATATCCCAAAACTAACAAACAAAATAAAAGAAAGTGAATTAGACAAAAAAAAAAAAAAAGAAACTTGGATAACTTACGCAAAAATAAAATAAAATGATTTAGACAATTTTTTTATCAATAATCTTAGACCAATCACTTGAATATTGATTAATATATAATTGATTGAACACTATTTGTAAATGTTTATTTTAGTAAAAAATGAAATAGTCCAAATGTTCTTGAAAATTCTTATTCCCATGATTCAAAGTGTTGTTCCTATTTGATACTTTTGAAAGAACAACAAGCGTGTTGTTCATCTTAAACTCCATTAGTACACAAATTTTTGCTTTTTGTTTTGGAATAAAAAATTAATTTAAAATATTTTTATATTATTTTTTATTTATGCTTTTAATTATTAAATATATTTTCTTATTTTTATTTAATAGTAATATTATATTTATAGACAATTGCTAACCAATGCATAAATGTAAGTTTATAAACATGATCGTTTGCCCAATGGATTGGAATCAAACATCAATTGATTAAGATTTTCTTTAGACTTCAATCTTGTTTAGATAAGATTCTTTATAAGCATTTATAAGAGGAGAAAAAAAAAATAATCTCATAAGCTGAATTAACTTACGAATAAGTTCAAATAAACATTTTGAAAAAGCTAAATGGTTTTAACTTCTCAAATAAATTGATTTCATAATTTATACAAAGATTAATTTTACATTATTTATGCTAAAGTGCATTGTTTCGCATATCTACATAGCACCTTTTAAGTATCACTTGGATCATACTATCTACATCTGTGTCGAAAATGTGAATTAACAAGCACTCCAACACCGAGCATCACAAAGTTGATGCATAATATGAGAAAAATTAAAATATCTGGCTGCAACTTGAGCAATCAAACCATGAGCTGAACAGCTGAGAAACTCTCACTATTTACCGGTAAACCTGGAGGAATCAAATCAATAATAGTAGTTGAATGTTAAGGATTTCACGAGTATAAATAAAAAGACAGAAATGTAGTGATAACAAGTTATGTTATAAACTTCAAATTCTAAATTATCTTACATTCTGTCAACTCTCTATCAAGGCATGTAGATTTAAAAATCAAGGCTCTATAAACATATTTACACATGTGGTGGAATGGAACGATTTCTGTGGTATCCCCAAACAGCTCAACATACACTTCCAAAGATTTTTCTTCCAGTAAACATTTACAGTGTTTAGAATGTTATAAGGAAAATGAAAGAGGAAAAATTGAAATTTGTATTTAAGAGAAAATAAAAAGAAAGAAAGTTCGCATTTTTGCTTCCTAAAGTCAGTTTTTCTCTGTCTTTCCTTTCCACGTTCTCTTCAACCAAACAAAAAATAAAATTATATCATTGTCCGTGTTTTCTTTCCATTCTATTTTCTTTCTTCTATTTCAAACATACCATTAAAGAGGAAGCAGGAATTTATCATTTTATAGGTTTTCATCAGTTTTTCTTTCAAGTAACATAAATGAAGGATTACTTATACCATATCAAATTAGGTCAGATGTGAAAAAGACTTTATATCAGTAGGTAATGTCTTGCACTCAATAGATGTTTGTCAAACACTGACTTTCCTCTAGAACTCGACAAGAAGTCACGTTGTCAAATAGGTCAGATGTGAAAAAGACTACATTTCCTGATTGATCATCTGTGTAGAATGAATCCAATTGGTATGGTTGACAAAGCATTTTCTTCTATTGAGTGGGGAAAAAGGAGCAATCTCTAAATGGCTCTAGGTTGAAGTATTTTCTCTTTCCATTTATGGAGACACAAACAAGTGCAAGGGGAAATGTTATGTAAATGAACAAAATTTACATCAAGCATGTGAGTTGTGACTTCATTCATATCAATATTCTATTAAAGCAACACTTAAACTAGCTCTGTAATGTTGAGAAGAAAAAACATGTTGAAGCCTGAATTTAAAAATTAAAATAATTGGATGAAGTAAATGATTACCTTGATAGACTTGTCAGCATATCCAATGTACAGTTTTCCCTGGCTGCATAATATAGCTGTTGCAACAGAACTGCTAGGAATGGATCCATATGCTCTGACGTCCAGTTCAAACTCATCTCCAGATAATTCCTACAATTCAACCACTTTTTTTAATGAATTTCTATGCTATTGAATAAACAATATTAAATAAAATATCACAAGTTGAGCAAATTGCCATGTAATTTCCAAAACAGAGCACAAGATTTCGCATTTCTACCTGTATATTAATATTTTTGTCCCAACCTCCTGTATAAAGGCATTTTCCCTGCATACTCATAGCAAAAATAGCCCCATTATGCAATGTTTTGGAATTCATGAACACATCGTTTCTCCAGACCTAAACAAGCAAATGATAAAAGAGATGTTACACAACAATGGCAGGGATTGATTGTGTGGATCAAGTCCATATTTCATTTCAAGTGGGCTACAAATTTCATTATTAATCTTCAAAAGGAGCAAAATTCTGGAAAAGTAAGAAACCTTTATGCATCCATTCTCATGTGCTGCAACAAGTAAATGCCTATCTACAGTAATAGCCAGGACAGACTTCATCTCTGCAGGCATATCTTCCCCCAAAACTGTCAATGGACTATGGTCATTAAGACTCCACAACCGAACTGTACCATCCCAACTACCACTGTAAAGAACCTCATCACATACAGCAAGTGTGGAAACTACAGATCTATGGCCAGTCATTGTGCATATCAAAGTTTCATCCTGGGAAAAGGTATAGAAATCCAAAGAATGCATTGCCCAATGAAGCTTTTACTTTAAGCAGCAAAAAAATAAAAAGACAAAATGACAAACTCACCTTTAATGACCAAGCTTTTATTGTTCTATCTCCACTTCCAGTGTAGAGAGAATAATTTTTGGAAACAGCCAAGGAGTGGATACCACTAAAACGCCAATCCTTCTTCTCATACCATTTCCTCAAGGGATCTTGCCTAAAAGGAGCAGCAACTCCCCAGATAAATATGCCCCCTCCACTGTCACTACTTATGCACAATGGTTCTTCTTCATCTACATAAACTAGAGCCATGACTTTGTTCTCATGGCCTCTGAATGTGTATAAATGAGAATAGTCCTACACAAAATTTACACAGATGAAACCCATCATTAGAATAGTTGAGAGCCTGAGAAAAAGCTAGTACAATAACAACCACCCTAATTTATAGTAAAAAACCATAGCACCTTCCAACTTTGTCATTATTGTAAATCATGCTTTGATGTTGCATAATAATCTAGTATTCAAAATGGTTTTTTCCATTTATCCATGTAAAATAAAGAATGCAATATTTCTACATAGCACAAGGTAGGAAGAGTAAATGAGCATCTGAAGGAAATATGCCTGATGCAATTTATCTTAGAAATTAGATTTGTAATTATGGAAAATCAACTGCACAACAACTTCAGAGCAGACCTACCTAATAAGACTTTTTTTAAAGCGAATCTTAGTTTTAGTTTCTAAAGGAAAAAGGGAAGCCAGCAAATCACAAATGGAAAAAGAATGAAAATATCCCAACCAGTTTTCTCCCTCCCCTTTTATTTATCTGGTTGTTGTCATTAAATATTAATCAGAAGGTATCTGCTAACTGGTGTCACGTAGGGAAAAAAAACCTGAAGAACTATTTATTGGAAAATATAAAGAATTTTTCTTATCTGCTGCATTGACTGAAACAATAATGATGGTATCCTCATGCCAAGATTATGAATAAGATTATGCTATTTGGAATGCACCCAATAGAATATTGTCATGTTGTTGTGTTTTAAAAGTGTTACCTGCAAGGACCATACATGAACAGTTTTATCAAATGAGGAGCTAAATAGATACCCCCCTGCAAAACGAAACAAATACTCATTAGAAAGAAATATAATTCTGCTTTGCATAATGACCATATCTTCTAATAGATCAGAACAGTACAAGTGAAACTCTGACGGTCTGACTATGTATAATTATATAGATAAAGCAGCCTAAATGCAGATACTGAATAAGAGCCAAGCTCATAAGTTTCATTAAACCATCTGGTTTCAAACTATTTTAATGCAATGCACAGAAGGTGTGAGAAACTGTGATCAAATCAATTCAAAAGCCTCACATTCACCTGGCATTCAAATCCATGACAAGTGTCAATTATTGGATAAATTATCATTTGTTTGAAGGCCTTAAGCACACTTCCACCGACTTCAATAGCAAAATGGAAATATGATTTATTATATACCCCAAAACAATAGTACTAAGTATCTTGTCACCCAATCATTCAAAAAATACATCATGAAATAAGATTGGTAAAAATAGTATATTTGAAAATAAATTTAGAATTCACACCCCCAACAGCCAATCCACTGACACAATCAAGATGGCCCCGCAGATCTTTGAGTTCAGTCATTCCCTTAGGTAAGGCAAAAGCAAAGTCTTCATCAGATTTCTCTTTGCCATCTTGAACAAAATTTGGTTGACCGCCAATTTCTTTCTCCTGCAACTTGTGCTCAATCGGTTCATTAGAGCTTTGCTTAGGCAACAAACACAACTCCCCTAGAAGCAAGCAGCGACCTGTGCGGTCCCTACTTGTTGTGACCTCCAAGTTGCCAAAGAAATCAAATTGAAGTTTGACTAACATATCTAGAATGCATTTCCTCACATCCACCACATGTGGACGGTTTCCTGGATTGACGTCCAAACATTTGCAAAGAATCTGCCTCAGTGACAGATATTCAGAGCCTAGTTTGTCTTCCAAAACAGAACTAACTTTCTCCAACCAACACAGGTAACTGGCTGAGATATCACTTCCATTCTCTTCCTTCATTTCCAAGGTATTCCGAGGCAGTACATTTCCAATAAAAAGCCGCAGCAGTACACAAGCCAATGACCATACATCCGAGCCATACCCAATCAGATATCTCGAATGCCCACTATCTGGAACAGCGCCCCTCTTGTGCAACAACTCACACAAAACCTCAGGGCTTACAAAAAGCTCATTTTCCAAGCAATCCTTACACATTGTTTCTTCTTCGTGTTTACCGGAAACAGCATTCACAAACTTCCTTCCCATCATCAATGCCTCATTCAAATCAACATAAATCCCACCAAGCTCATCAAAAGAGAAACAAGAAAGCCCCAAACAGCCAGCAACCAACCCTTCCAAATGCAAAGCAAGCACAGCTTCACATATACCCTTACCAATCATTAAAAAACTAAAAATCCCACCTTTATCAAACTCCAAACTACCCTCATGCACACCAACAATTCCCAATTCACCAAACTTGTCTAAAAGATTACCTCTTTGCCTCTGAAACACCATATACAGAGGTCGCTCCACCCCTTCACTCCACAATCCATAAACCCCACAAATCCTCCCCTGCCTCACGGAAGCTTCTAGAATCAACACTAACTCCTCCCTCGCAACCTCGCTCATCCCCTCCAAACACTTAATCACCCATGCAATATAACTAAACCTAAACTTGGAACGCTCCCCAGGAGAGAAACAAACAACAGGAGCAAGACTCACGTTGAGGTCAACTCCGAAGCAAACCCTACCTTTGGACGAACTGAAGCGACCAAAACAATGATCATCCGTTAAGACGGCGTCGTGGGGGAGAATCCAATCCTTCCATGTAGCGTAGAAGTCGTGGGACGAGAAGGGAGGGTGATCGTAACCAGAATTGATCGTGGAGCATTGATTCGGTTTCTTGGAACGATTAGAAGAAGAAGGGGAGTGCTGGAGGGAGAGTCTGAGGAGGTCGATGTTTTTGGGAAGAGAGGAAGGGCCTTGTTGTGAAGGGAACTTCACGAGTTGGGTGCAGGCGGGGCAACGAATAGTGTTGGGGTATCGTTGCGGAAGCTCAGCGAGGCAAGCTTCGCAGACGGAGTGTCCACACGATAGTACACGAGGAATTGCGTCGCGCTCGTCGAAGGACTGAAGACACACCGGGCACTCCGGCAGCTCCATCGCCGGCGGTGACAACCAAAGTAAGCAACACCACCCAATACCACCCCAGAAACAAATTAGTTTTAAACGGTGTCGTTTCCTATGCAGCTTCTATTTGTCTGCTTTTTTTTTTTTCAGATTATGGATAGTTTCTCATATAGTACAAAATTTGTCTTTGAGAATTTTTAATTAAAGAACTAATTAAAAAATAAATATAACTTTAGAGATTCAATTCAAAAAATATAATTTAAAATTTTAATTAAAAATTATAAAATAATTTTGGGACATATAGAATAATTTAACTTAAAATTATTTTTTCGT